>SOPF01026099.1:0-31935 GCA_012979155.1 Hypericum perforatum
TGTTCGTAATTGTTCTCTAATAATAATTTTTGTTATTTAATATAATTTTAATATAAACAAAAAATAATAGTAGTAATTCATTCTCTAATAATAATTTTTGTTATTTAATATAATTTTAATATAAACAGTAGATAATACATAGATGGAAAAAATTATTATATATTTTGTGACCTAGTTATTGGTGTGAGTAATAAAATATGTTATTTGATTGAATATATTTTGGAAAATTAATTAGTTATTTCGTAACCGGGGTTGGATGGATTCCTCGTGCTCCTCTGGTCTAAGTGAATTGTTTCTGAAGATACTTTCTTGTCCAAGATTTATTCAATCCGATCATTATTGTTTTAAAAAAGGGGTCCTATGACTCCTATCGATCGTGACTCCATACTGAGAATGAGTACCAGAATCGGAACTGTGCATACAATTTTAAGGAAAAATAAAATTCTACATCTAACAAACATCCACACCTTATGGATCAAATAACATTAGAAATGGACAGGATAGTATCACAATCACCACTCGTTCGAGAGGTTCAGACAAAAATGTCACCTTGGAACCCTATCCAAAGCTTATTGATCTATTGCCAACTTTCTTGTTACAATAGAATTCTTTTAATATTTATACTTTATTCAATTCTTTTTAAAGAGGATGTTCAAGTAATATCTTTTATATTCGTAAGATTTGGAAAAAATACTTTTTAAATAAATTTTATATTATTTAAAATTTGTACCGACTCCATTGGTGCAATAAAAGTTTTGTCTTCGATTATAAGGACTGGATTGTAATTGTTGGAATGTGATAAGATATAAGTTTGGTCAATTAAGGTTGCAACTTTCCATAATCAGCATTTTTTGAAACTCTATTTCTTTGAAGGTGTTGAAGAGAGATGAGTTAAAAGATTTATACTTATTCAACGATTATTTATTGCAACTTTATGAGTATTCAACTATTATTTATTGTATTGACAATCTAAGTTGATGATTTATAAACAGAGTTATTTTTACCATTTAATTTACAACTGATAAACTTTTTGCCTGTATGCCTTGTGTACCTATAGATTGTCCACGCATTTGAGTTGAGCATTATCAAATTTGATTTTCTAAAAAGATTTTTAGTATTTGTAAAATTTGAATTTAAATCATAAATCGATTCGTTTACTTTTTCATAAACTGAAACGGAGGGAAATCACAAAATTTAAACAACTCTAGTAAAACGACATTTGCCCACAAAGGAAAAAGTAGTAAACAGAAATTTTTTGACAAGTGATTAACTTCATTGCCTTGGATTATAAACTTCATTCTCCCTCCTAAGTCCTACATCTCCTTTAAAAGTTCTTCAAATCCCCAAAATTTTGACCCCAGGTCAAACCAAACAACCTCTTCAGTTTAACCAACCGGCAACAAGACAAAACCAAAACAACATATCAGGAAAAGAAGCAATCAGACGAGAGACACGACCCAATGAGATGAGAGCTGTTTCTGAGTACTTCTACTGACTGTTTCATGTCACAACATTAGAGCAGCTGAGCGTACAGATCGGTATGATATTTGAATTTTCTCCGGTTCGAATCGTATGTAAATAATATTATAACAGTATAAAACCGTTTTTAAATGAAATTAATTGTGTTCGACTCTAAATACGAAGTTTAGTCCCTACAACGAGGCATCTACTGGTTATAATCATTTGAGGTGCAGGTCTCTTTGGAGGAGCTTTCATCCACTGGTTGCTCACTCTCACCACAAAGCTGAGACCTTTCCTACCACTTTCTGCTGCTTCTCCTCATTGGCTGGTTTCCCTGGTAAAGTGTTACTACCCAGATGAAACTTTTTTGGAGTTCTGCATGAGTATGGTCTGATCCTGGACTAAAGATTGAATCTTATCCAAGTTTTGTTTCTGGGTATAGTGCTCGATTGATAAATATTGTTTCTTTTATCTGTTTTCCCCTCTTGTGGGAAGGGATGCAGAATCTATTGTTTCAGGCTGGGGAGTTGGGTCTTCTGTAAATGGGAAAAAGGGTTTAATTGTCTGGAAATTTGGCATCAAGCAACTGTTTTTGTTGTAGACAATTCTTTGCTTGGATGCTAATGGCAGTCTTGTGGATAAACTCTCTGCTTAGTGGAATGGTGTACTTCTTTACTTGAGGTAGAGAAGACGACCAATGAAATGGATGAAAGTACCAATGACTTAATCGAGCATTGGATTGCCAGTGCAAAAGATATGTATGGAATCTTCTTTGAGTTTTGCTTCATCTGATGTTGGTTATGGTCACTTGAGACAATATAGATACCAAAATTCCATCTTGTAGTATCTGAGGTAAAAAACAATGCCATCTCGTAGTAGTGTAAGGAAAACCACCAGCTCCTTCGAGACTGTTGTCTGCCCGTGTTTTATGGTGGGAGCAAAACCACCAGCTTCTTCTCTCTTTCTGCTTATTCTCTTTCCACTCGTAGTCAATAGTATGCTCTATAAGAAGTTTGATTTTTGAGCCAATTAGTTGGGCTTACATGCTGGTAAAGCTTGTATTAGTTGATTTTTTCTGAAGGTAGGTTGCAGGTTGAAACTTTTATTTGCTAGATTGGGATCTTAACTTGTTTGGACCAATATCAGCCTTGTGACCTTATTGCAACTGTATTCCATGGCACTTTTTGACGCTAAAACTTGATGTGGTTTGGTTGCAGAAATGGAGAGCAGTGGAGGTCCCGGTTTGTTCCCATTGCACCGCTGCAAAACTATTCACTTGGTTGGTACCACAATTTGTTTTCCTTAATACGTACTGTGTCCATTGAGGATAAGAATGTTGGAGAGTGTCTCACATTGGAAGCTGCAAGTGGGATGGGTTAGTTTATAAGGTGGAAGGATCCACCTACTCACCACCTTAAGGTTTTGGGTAGGATATGGAAATTCCTATAAAGAAGCTGGTACATTTTTGGTCCCACGGACTAACAAATTTCTTCCTTTCTTGATCTTTCCTTACTCATTTTGTCACTGATCCTTTGGACCTTTTGATTCAGGTGAGGCATGCACAAGGAATTCATAACGTGGAGGGAGAGAAGAACTACAAGGCATGCATGAAACCCGAATATTTTGACGCCTATCTTACAACACTAGGCTGGCAGCAGGTGCATCCAATACACGGTTTATCTTTTATTCTTTCAGGCGACATTCTCCATGTGCATCTGTTGTCCTGATACAGAATGGAGGGTTCTTACGAGTGGTTATGACAATACTCGTTACCTTGTAGGTGGATAATTTGCGCAATCATGTCCAAGAATGCGGTCTTTCAAAGAGGATCGACCTGGTCGTTGTGTCACCTATGCTAAGGTTCTGCTGTTCTGTGCACCCTGCTCCTCTGTTGGAGGTCTAATTGTCGATGCTTAATCCAATTTCACTTGTGTCTGCTCCTATGTTCTCCTACCTGAGCCAGATAGTTTCTATAATTATCTCAATTTTCGGGGGACCTTTTGTTCTTGTCGCTCCGATCACCAGTCTATCTCCAAATTCTAGATAAACTTATCCTTTATATTTTCCGACATAGTTATCAAGATATGGCTTGCAGGACAATGCAAACGGCTGTAGGCGTTTTTGGTGGCGAGGGCTACACAGATAAGATGGATATAGTGCCACTAATGGTGCCAAATACTGGAAACAGTCGACGTGCAGCAATTTCTAGTCTTGATTCACCGCCATTTATTGCCATGGAACTCTGTCGTGAACATTTTGTATGTTTCTTCCTGTCCTTGTGCCTCTCTTGAGTTCACTAACCTGTTGAGTTCTCTAACCTATTTCTGATCTGTCTAGGGTGTACATCCATGTGACAAGAGGCGGCACGTCAGCGAGTATCAATATCTATTTCCAGCAATTGATTTTTCACTGGTATAAAGTAGCATTAGCTAGCTCCGTAGGTTGTGCTAGTCTTCGTGTTTTCGGATTTATTGAACTTTCTTAGTTCTCTTGCAGATTGAAACTGACGAGGATTCACTGTGGAAAACTGATGTGAGGGAGACAGTAGACGAACTTGCAGCCAGGGGGCTGAATTTTCTGAATTGGTGAGCCAACCTCTTTTGGAAGTTGAACGGTACCATTTAGTCAAATCTTTGACCTTACTAAACTCGAGCCAGTAATGACTTGCAGGTTGTTGACAAGGCCAGAAAAGGAGATAGCTGTGGTCACTCATAGTGGGTTCTTGTTCCATACTCTAAGGGCATTCGGAAATGATTGTCACCCCTCGGTGAAAAAGGAAATTTGCACGCGGTATGTATCTGCATTCGGGATGTTGTTTAGTCTTTTGTTAGATATGATCTCATATGACCATATAGGAGTGTCGAGCTTCGCATGCTTTTGGATGAGCACCAACGGGAACTTGATGCATCGATATTAACTGACCGGAACAACTTTGCATTTGCAGATTTGCCAATTGTGAGCTCAGGTCAATGGTTATTGCTGACAAATGGTAAGTTTCTTGATGGTCACATTAGTAACTAATAAGTTATACTGCCTATCTCGAACGGAGTTCTCAGACCTTGTTATTTCTTCCAGTATGATAGGATCAGATCCCTCAACGACTAATTACCCTGGAAAGATTCCTTCTGGACTGGATACACCAAGTGATATTGCGGACGGAACGAAGCCAGATTCCATCAAAACTGGGTAGAACATTGAACTGAGCACTCGAATCTTCTGTTCGGATGTCAGCAAGGAATTATCTGTTGGGGTTGGACCTGATAATTGAGATACATTACTGCAAAGATAAGATCTGCATATCGAGTGTCTGAACATGGTTAGGTTGATTGTGCTCCCATTTACATTTAAGGGATGAGGTAAAGGGAGTTTTTATTGATGACATTCACAGATTATTTTCAACTGTAGTTCTCTCTTATGAAGTACTGAGTGCCATTCAAAGCCAAATCAACCGATTTTTATCCGGAAACCGTAATGTATTACATGATTTGCTTTTTGTCTTCTGTATCTAAACTTGCAGCTCTTTCTTCTGCACTATTTGAAGTAGCACTGATACGGAAGTACTGTTTTTCGGAACACTGATATGGAAGTAATGTTTTTCGGAACAGTGCAGCTAATGTCTTACATGATTTGCCTTTTATCTTCTGTATCTAAATTCTAAACTTGTGAATCGTTCTTCTGCACTAGTTGAAAGTAACTCTGATGTGAAACTACTGTTTTTTGGGACGGTGCAGCTCCCTCTGCAGCTATAGTGCCATTCTGCAATGATTTCCTAGACTTGCAGATGTAATGGGATCATTTATTAAGTTTGAGGTACAGGATATCACAAATTATCAGATCAATCCATGACATATGTAGAGTACATTATACATGACCAAGCTCGGTTATAAACACATATACTCGGTATGGTAACTGGAATTGAAAGAAGCGTTGCTACTGGAAGAGTACGCCTTGGTAATTGAGAATAAGATGAAGCCATAAGAAGTTGCTTTTTATCGCTTTGGTGCAGGGAACATGATTCATCTGCATTGGTACACGCATTCCGCCCTATCGTAACAGTTTCATTTGGCCCTCAAGATGTCATAGTACATTGCTGGTTGCTTTTTTGTCTGGAAAAGTTCCTGCAAGCTCGGCAAGAGGGTCTTGCATTACCAAAAGCAGTGCACAAATTTAGAAATTTGCTCTCTTCAGAGACTCTGAATGTACCTCAACTGCAGAAGCTAACCGCAGAATTGTTGCTTCGCCCCAGGGGCGACCAATAAATTGCAGGCCTATAGGAAGCCCTTGCTTATCATAACCAACCTGTCCATTAAACATTTCCAATATAATACCATCAGATAGAGAATCGAAGCACAATAAAGATTCTTAAATTGGAAGTCCTTAAGACAAGCAATCTTTTTTGCACTCCAACTTATTTGCAGAATTTCTCATATAAAGGCAGAGGTCGATTTGATCAGGCAAATACCGGAGCATTGAAGAAAGTTTAGTTACTTTCTTAGATGGTAAACCTACAGTTAACTTAATGTCCTGAAGGCTGAAACCAAGTATATGCTGGTAGAGGAGCAGATTACTAACAGGGACAGAAATAGCAGGGAAACCAAGAAGATTAGCTGCAACGACAAACCGCATCAGATAACCTGGAGTCAAAAGAAGATAGACCATCAAGGCTGTGTAAATTGGCAAAGACGAAAGGCATTCTGAAGTAATTTGGATTTATAAAACGAATGCAGCAAAAAACGCAGCTTATCATCTGCTTGGAAATCAATTCAGCTGCAAAGAGGAGAAACTAAACAGCTTTTGATCAAAATAAAGTTGCACTCAGTTTCAATCAAGGAAAACTTTTTGCAGCACAAGATGATGATCCAAGGGAAGTATTAGGGGGAGACGCGTGCAGACCTGTAACGCGCATATCGGTTTCACCATATTTAAGAGCATTCGGAGGGATAAGAGGTGCTGTCATTCTATAATCAACACGGTAGAGATGGAGGAGTTTGTCAAATTCGCAACACAAAGAGAAGAAAACAAGGAAAACAAGTGCAGAAACATCATCTTCCTTTTATCTTTCTGAATGGAATTCCCGGTTTTGGTGATCCAGAACTAAGTTACCATTTCCGAGCTCAATATTTATAGAGAATGTGATTGAATACCCAGTCGTCGGGGTGACTATGACGTCGGCCTTTTTGAAAATCTCCAAATGATAATGCATTAGTCTTCTCCTGAAGCAAAGTGAGTCAAATCAAGAAGTGAGAGAGCTTGTAGAATCTTCCGCTAACAGTTAGGTGATGCAAATTATTTCAAGTGGAATAGGTCGAAAATAAACGATAAGACGGTAGCATTCCTGTGATATGACCCCACCTGATTCTCTGGGCCGAAACATAATCCGAAGCATTAAATGATCGAAACAATGCAGTACTTGTTCGTGTATCAAGAGTCATCTTCGAACCTTTCCTGCAAAAAAGTTGAGACAGCCATTCTGCTTACGTTGATGTGGATATTGGCAAGACTAAAGCCATCCTGAGCTTATTGTCATGAATCATACCCCTCCAGAATGTAAGGGCTCGTCCCGCTTAACATCTCAGATCCGATTGAGACAACATGGGCACTTGACATCTCTTCCAACTCAGGTATAACAACTTCAACTGTCTGCAACCGCAGCGAACGTGAAAACAACACAAATAAAATGAAGATCGATATTATGCACACTTTAAATGTCACCCTAGCAATGATACTTACTTGACAACCATGTGTTCTCGACAGAAGGTTGAGCATATCCTCGCACTTATCAGCGACTTCAGTTGAATGCACATCGTTAAACCACTGCAGCACAACCAGAAGTTCATAAAAAGGATGAAGACATTCCGAGAAAAGAAAAATCTTCATTTCTTCATGTTAAAAAATGATGGAGTATTACCGGTGTATACTTCCCTAGGCGCAACGACGACAATACATTTGTATTTTCGTGTGATGACAAATACGGAACACAAGGTGGGGCCTGCACATAATAGACGTAAACGATACATGATCACGGACAATTTGTAGTATAGTTATTGCCAAGTCTCCATTCCGTCAAGAGGCTCGTTAATTCTCACTTTTGTCGCTATAAACAAGTGACAGCATTTTGTAATAGAGGGCAGGAAATATAAACTTGAAATCTTTCTTGAAATGGTGATAAGGATGAAAAATTACCGGATTTAAGCTGATTTTTTCATCAGGGGAGGATCCCAGAATAGCTGCGTAGCTGGTTAAAGAAAAATTACTCAATATAGCATACATATTTACCAAGAGATATATTTCGCAGCAGCTAGAAACTAAGCAGTCTCGTTGCGAAAGGTGGAGTTGATGATCAATCGGTAACTGACGATATGGTAATCTAAATAAGAAGCTCGACACCCTTCATATAAAAAAAGATAATACAACTAACTAATGCAATCATGAAGTGCTTGATAGAAGATTTATGCCTGGTCTTGTGAGTTGAAGCCACTCATTGATAAACTTTCTAGTGCACAACAGAATATCTAATTGATAGTGTATGCTGTGAGTGAAATCCAAATTCAAATACTTACACCAGCATGACATCCTCAACTGAACTTGCAAGAGGACCGATGATTTCAACTGTCCCATCGCACAAAGCCCTGCAATAGAATACACCATGATGAATGAGTAGGTTGCGGACATAACACAAATGTTACAACAAAGCAATGGTTACCCTCTGATGTCTGTCCGTCCGTATGTTGTTTTCAAACCCACAACACCACAGAGGGCAGATGGTATGCGAACAGAGCCTGAATTTTCCCGAATTTACGTAAACAAAGGGATATAATCAGTATATGATGAGCACTTGGTTGCAGTCTAATCAGATGTAAAATGTATTGCACGACCTCCTCCATCGGTTCCCAAGGCAGCAGAACAAATTCCAGATGCCACAATTGCCGCTGGGCCAGAGGAAGATCCTCCAGTATATCTGTTCATGTCATGAGGGTTTCTTGTTGTTCTGCAGCAGACAAATGTCAAGAGTTACAAGTTTGAGTTCTGCTCTTCAGTGGCCAAAGATAGTCAAACTACATCTAAAATCCCGCATAAACTAACCCATAATTTGCATTATTTCCGGTAGTTCCCATGCCTAACTCATGCATATTAGCCTTTCCAACGAATATCACCCCACAGCTGCGCAGTCTAGAAACACAGACTGCATCTTTATTCACAGAACGGACCTCGTGCATCCATGTGGTCGCACCTGATCGCCCGAACGACAATATCATTATTAGAGTGAATTATCGAGATTTTTTTTTAATAAAATACAATCGGTCATAACATACCCTTAGAAGGGTAGGGGTAACAATCAATATCATCTTTGATAGCTACAAAAATGCCGTCGAGTATGGACCTCGGATTTCCTGCACAAACATATCATATGTCGTCGAATAAGCTTGCAAGAGATCTTTGGACCACGGACTTATAGTTTACTAGTACCTTCCTCGAATCTCTTGGTGGAAGCTGCAGCTTGCTTTCTGATTTCTTCAAAATCATAAGTAATAAGTAAAGGTGTCAAGGGATTATTCTTATGGAACTCGTCTATCACCGATATGACATTCTCTGCAACCTACGGCACCATAATGTTCTTCAGTATGTAATAACTGAAAAATAAAGAAATCAAGCAGTTCAGCAATATAGCAGCTAACCACTGATGGCGTCACTAGCTTCGAATGATATGCGCGTGCATAATCCCGAATCTTCCAATACTGAAATGATGTTGCCGATTCCCCGTTTAAGCCGGGAGATGGATCCAAACGAGGAAGACACCGCAGGGCGGTATCAACACGGTCTTCTGGTTTTCCATCCTCGTCTATGACAGCAACTACACTCTCCTGCTCTGTTGTCACAATGTACACAACAGAATAATCGGTCCACGAATATCGAGTCTCCCCAAAATCAAAGACGATGCAATTGCAGCAACAAGAACCAACCTTGTGGAGGGTACTCGGGCTTGAACATGGGTTGTTCTGGAATTACCGTGTTTTGCAACAACTGAAACATAATTCCAACCGTAAGAAACGGTTCCAATTAGCCATTTCTTGAACAAAACCAAAGCAATCGCCATTGTGAGCAACAAAGATCGAATTTTTCTCATCGAAAACCCTGATAAGTCTGTCAAAATTCGGCATAGCAACAGACCTCAGTCATCTTGTTCTGCTTTTTCAACTGGGAAATTATGAAAGGGCCGATGAGAGGAGCTTCAAGCAGCCTCACAAACAACTTGAATGTCAACCCGGTCAAATGTGGAGCTGCAAAATCAGACATCAAACCCATTCCGATACCTCATTCGGCCATTTATCCACGTAATTCAATCCGAGAAAGACACAATAACATCAAAATTTCCAGATCCTATAGAAAGAACATACCGTCAATGACTTGAGGCTCATACTTGACACTGGACAAGTCAACCTTCTCAGCCGGCACCAACACACGTTTCTTCCCCATCCTAAACCCAAATCACCAACACCAAACCGAACCCATATTAGTTGGCACAAGTCCGAACTTGGTAAACGAAACTCTAGAATTAGTCGTTGCTCGCAAATACGACATAACAAAAAGGTCATAACCATCACAGAACTACCGACCTACCAGATAGTCACAAGTAAAACACAAGAAGGAAAGCAATGCAAATGCTTAATGTGAAAGTGAAGGAAAGAAGATCAATACCTGGAATTTATAAACAAAAAACTCACTCTGTTCGGTGGGTGATTCGAGAAAAGGTCAAATGGGGGTTTGGACAAAAACCCAAGAAGATGACGTATGGGAGTTGTCTGTACTTTGTTAAATTGTCGGGGATTTATGATATATGGAAGGGACAGGCAGGCGTTGAAGTATAGGAAGTCGAAAGTTAGTTGGAAGTCATTTGTTTGGTTGCCTTTGACCGTTTCACTTGATACTCTGATTTCTTCTGGGTTTTGTGTAACACATTATATAGCGTTTGGATCCGGTGCTGAGGGAGATTTCCCTCAGTATATACTGAGGGAAATATAGGCTATTGGATCAGAATAGTTTTCTAAATATTCTGATCCAATGGCCTACATTAATAAGGGTATTTTAGACTTTTTGACAAAATTACTGTTCATCCACTAATAAAATTACTGTTCATCCACTAATAAAATTACTGTACACTTTCAAATAAAATTACTGTTCATTTCGTTTGGATCCGAAACAAACCACCAATACAGCCAAGATAACCAACAATGCAGCCAACGAAACCATTAATACAACCAAACAAACCAGTAATGCAACCAATAAAACCAGTAATACAATTAACGAAACCAGTAATACAACTAAGCAAACCACTAATGCAACCAAGCAAACCAGCAATGCAACCAAGCAAACCAGCAATGCAACCAAATAAACCAGTAATACAACTAAATAAACCAGTAATATAACAAAATAAACCAGCAACATAACTAAGCAAACCACTAATGAAAAGAAGCATACCAGCAATACAACCAAATAAACCAGTAATACAACAAAAAAAACCAGCAATGCAGCCAACAAAACTATCAATACAACCAAACAAACCAGTAATGTAACTAAGCAAACCAGTAATGCAACCAATAAAACCAGTAATATAACCAACGAAACCAGTAATACAACTAAATAAACCAGTAATATAACAAAAATAAACCAGCAATATAACTAAGCAAACCAGTAATGAAAAGAAGCAAACCAGCAATAAAACCAAATAAACCAGTAATACAACCAAAAAAACCAGCAATGCAGCCAACGAAACCATCAATACAACCAAACAAACTAGTAATATAACTAAGCAAACCACTAATGCAACCAATAAAACCAGTAATATAACCAACGAAACCAGTAATACAACTAAATAAACCAGTAATATAACAAAATAAACCAGTAATATAACTAAGCAAACTGGTAATGAAAAGAAGCAAACCAGCAATAAAACCAAATAAACCAGTAATACAACCAAAAAAACCAGCAATGCAGCCAACGAAACTATCAATACAACCAAACAAACTAGTAATGTAACTAAGCAAACCACTAATGCAACCAATAAAACCAGTAATATAACCAACGAAATCAGTAATACAACTAAATAAACTAGTAATATAACAAAATAAACTAGCAACATAACCAAGCAAACCAGTAATGAAAAGAAGCAAACCAGCAATACAACCAAATAAACCATTAATGCAACCAATAAAACCAGTAATACAACCAACGGAACCAGTAATATAACTAAGCAAACTAGTAATGCAACCAAGCAAACCAGCAATGATCCGAAATAAACCAGCAATGCAGCCAAGAAAACCAACAATGTAGCCAACGAAACCATTAATACAACCAATTGGTTGTATTACAGGTTTATTTAGTTGCATTACTGGTTTGCTTAGTTATATTACTGGTTTGTTTGGTTGTATTAATGGTTTCGTTTGCTGCATTGTTGGTTTTCTTGGCTGCATTGCTGGTTTGTTTCGAATAGTTAGTGGATGAATAGTAGTTGATGAATAGTTAGTGGATGAATAGTTAGTGGATGAATAGTTAGATAAGTGATTTTACAATATTAGCCTCCTCAGTATATACTGAGGATTCCCTTCCTCAGCACCGTTCCTTAACCCCATTATATACATGCTTGATATCCACGTTCTTATTCTAAGCTTGAGTCATATATTTTTTCAATAAAATTATTGGGCCGTGCCTCTTGGGCTTATGAATATATTTTATTTGGCGTGTATCCTGATATTCGGTCCACTGGGCCGACTAATCCAGTTTGAGGAGAGAGTACTGGGGTTAATGTTTTATTCCTCTCCCAACGTTGTTGCGGAGGATCGAACCTTAGTTCGCCCTACCAAATGTAGCCCCTGGCACCACTGCACTAACAGCATGTTGATGGGCTTATTTATATATTATGTAGGCAGTCCATATATGTATATCTTATGTACACCAGTTAGGGTTACCGGGTCAATCATGTGTATATATATATATATATATATATATATATATATATATTATGATTTGTTCATGAATAAGAGTTACACTTTTCTCTTCACGTAAATCTACATGGTATCATAGCGACCATGAGCACTGAAGAGAAAACAACAACAATGACAACTGGCGTTGGATCATCGACCAGCGAAGGAACGATGATGCAGAAGTCGGCGATGATGGATCCGAGCTCATCGTATTTTGACCTCTGATAACCCAGGTGTCGTACTCACACCTATTGTGCTGAAAGGAGACAATTAAGATGAATGGATGAAGGTGATGTGCAACGTCTTTAAGGTCAAGAAGAAGCTTGCCTTTGTTGATAGACGTGTGATTGAACCAACTGCAACCATGCTCGATTACGATGACTGGTGTGCTGTGAATGCGATATTGGTTGGATGGATCTTCAATACCATTGACCATGCATTCCGGCATGACCTAAATGGAAAACGTGAAGTTCCGGCATGACCTATATGGAAAACGTGAAGGATTTGTGGGATGACTTGAAGGAAAGATTTTCAGTTGGGAACGACATAAGAATTTATCAACTGAATAATGAGATAGCGGGTTGTAAGCAATCTGAGACTACTGTGGCCGCATACTATAATCGACTCAAGAGTATATGGGAGGAGATTAATGCCTACATGAAGCAACCAACCTATACGTGTGGCTGTAAGTGTGGTGCTCATAAAGAATTGGCTCAGGAACGTGAAAAAGAGAAGGTATACCAATTTCTTATAGGCCTTCACAATGCGATATACCAAATAGTGCGTTCAAACATCCTTAGTACCATGCCTCTACCGAACCTGAATCAGACACACATACGTCTAATGAATGAAGAACTTCACTGAGCTATTGCCATGACGAAAGAGGATCGTAGCGAAGCACTGAGCTTTGCCATTCAGGCCAAATCGACACCTCGCAATCGCTCTTGTCAAGATGGTGCTGAGTGTACACGCTTTAGAAAACCATGTCACGATAAGACTGAATGTTTCCAGCTCATTGGATATCCAGAATGGTGGTACAATGGAAAAGGCATGAACCCTAAGGGCTATGGATATTCGGGACGCAGTACGAAAAGGGGGCAAAGCAGGTCTGTGAATGGTCGTAGAGATGGATGTGGCCGTGGTCAGCTTGCTAACGTAGTGCAAACTAGACCAAATGCAAGCACTTCTGAAGGACATGAAGGTGACCACTCGGCCTTCCCTTGGATGATGCCTGAGCAATGGTCCCAAGTGGTCAATGTAATAAATGGGGCAAAATTAGGTCAATCTGGCTCTCTTGAAAGACTAATTGATAAGGATGTTCGACACCATTGGCTTTTAGATACTAGTGCATCAAACTATTTAACTGAAAATCTCAGTTTCTTATCAAATGTGGTGGACGTTCCTCCCAGTTTGGTTGGACTTCCAGATAGGAGTGCCACAATTGCTATTAAAGCAAACACTGTGAAATTGGGCAGAAACTTGGAACTACACCATATCCTATTCGTTCCAAATTTAGCTTGTCATTTGATCAGCGTCTCTTAATTGCTTCATGACTCTGCCTGTACAGCCACTTTTGCTAACATATTGTATGCTTTGCAATACTGAACTTCGAGGACAGTGATTAGTATGGGTGAGCAGCAGGCAGAGATTTATATTTTGTGCGCAGTGGGGGCTATTACAGCATGCAAGGTAGTGTTGATAGATACTTTTACTCTATGGCATAGACGTATGGGGCATCCGTTGTCTAAAGTAGTTTCTTTATTACATACTATTGAAGGTGTTTCTCGGATATCTCATCCATGTGATGTATGCTTACGAGCTAAACAGACTCGATGCACTTTTGACTTAAGTTTTAATAAAGCTGTCGAACCTTTTCAGTTAATTCATTGTGATCTATGGGGTTCATAATAGATTCCTTCATCTTGTGGGGCTCATTATTTTCTGACATTTGTTGATGACTGTTTGCATGCTGTTTGGGTATATCTCATAGTAGAAAAGAGTGAAGTTGCTATTATTTTTCCTAAGTATTTTGCCAGGTACGAAATCAGTTAGATAAGACAATTAAGACAATTCGAAGTGATAAGGGGACAAAGTTTCTTTCTTTACCTCCTTTTCTACACGCACATGGCATTTTATGTCAGACTTCTTGTATGGATACTCCCCAATAGAATGGACACGTGGAGCAAAATACTGTCACATTCTGAATGTGGGGCGTGCATTGAAATTTCAAGCCAATTTGCCTCTGGTTTTGGAGAGGGTAAGAATCTGTATGAGATTCTATTTGGTACGACCCCTCTTACTCTAACATTCGCACCTTTGGTTGCTTGTGCTATATGCATTATCGACCCCAAGTCAAGGATAAATTTGGCGAGCATAGTCGTCATTGTATTTTTGTGGGTTACCCCTTTGGCAAGAAAGGGTGGCGAGTTTATGATCTTGAAACTAAAGAAACTTTTGTTTTCCAGGATGTGGTATTTCCTGAAGATTCATTCCCATTTCAGAGGGAGAGCTCTCCTAATGTTTCTGAAATTGCCATAGTCTCAGTTGTTCCTGATTATAACAACTTGACCGAATTTAATGAGGATGCTTCGATTTTGAGAGGGAGTGTTGAGGTTGTGAGTCCATCTCCTCCAGTGGATAGTCCTTCCATTGAAGTTGAATCCCTTCTAGCTCCTACCAATCCTATTCGGTCTAATAATGATCATACGTTAGGTAGAGGACACTGTCACAAAATAGTTCCTAGCTAGCTTAAAGATTTTGTTCTGAACAAGGCTACCATACATACTGTGTGCTATCTCATTGAACCCCCTGTTCTTGCTTTGTTCCCCACAATGTTCTCAAGTACGGTTTATCCCATTGCACACTTTGTTAATAGCTCTTACTTTGCTCCTCATTACAGGCAATTTGTCACTACTATCATGTTGGGACATGAACCAACATCTTTTACTGAAGCTGTGCAAGATCCTCATTGGTAAGATGCCATGCGCCACGAGATTGATGGGCTGGAACAAAATCGAATCTTTACATTGACCACCTTACCTCCTGGCAAATGTGCTCTTGACTATAAGTGTGTTTACTGAATTAAATACCACTCTGACAGCTCTATTAAGCGCTACAAAGCGTGTCTTTTTGTGCGCAGTGATCATCAAATTGAAGGCCTACATTATAATGAAATGTTTGCTCCTGTAACCAAAACGGTTACTGTACAAACATTTTTAGCTGTTGCTGCTGCTCGTTCTTGGTTCCTCTATCAAATGGATGTTCATAATGCCTTCCTTCACGGTGACTTAACAGAGGAGGTTTCAATGAAATTGCCTCCTGGTTTTACTGACAGTAAGACACCTAAAGTATGTTACCTTCGAAAGTCATTGTATGGTCTTCGTTAGGCTCCACGAAATTGGTATAGCAAACTCACTGCTGCTTTGATGGCCTACAAATTTTGCCAATCATATGCTGATTATTCGCTATTTGTCTTACATTAGTCTGGTGTGTCTCTATATGTTTTGGTCTAAGTTGATGACCTTGTTATTGGTGGCAATCATGAAGACTCCATCATGAAGCTTAAGTCATATTTTTCCCGTTGCTTTCATATGAAGGATTTAGGCACTCTTAAGTATTTCCTTGGATTGAGCATTACACGTGGACTAGAAGGGATCTTTATGTCTCAGTGTAAATATATTCTTGATCTTATTGGCAATTGTGGTTTACTCGGTGCTAACCAGCATTGTTTCCTATGAAACTGAATCACAAACTTGGACTCGTTCAAGGACCTGAAATTTGGGACTCTGAAGCTTATCGTCTTCTGGTCAGATGCTTAATTTATTTGGTTATTACCCTCCCTGACCTAAGTTATTGTGTTCATTTTCTGTCTCAATTCATGCAAAGTCCATGATAAGAGCATTGAGAAGCTGCTCTTCGTGTTGTTTACTATTTGAAAGGGCAGCCCGATCAAGAGATATTTCTCCGTGCTGATAGTGATTTACATCTTTACGCTTACTATGATTCTGACTGAGCCAGCTGTCCACTTACTCGGTATTCTCTAACCGGGTATTCTGTACACTTGGGGATGTCTCCAATTTCTTGGAAAACTAAGAAGTAACCTACCGTTGCATGCTCTTCTGCCGAGGCTGAGTATCGCTCCATGGCTGCTTTTACTAGTGAACTGAAATGGTTGGCAATATTGATGCACAATCTTGGTGCACTGATTGTTCATCCTGTTTGGTTATTTTGCGATAGCCAATCTGCCATTCACATTGCCTCCAACCTAGTGTTCCATGAGTGAACGAAACATATCGAAGTTGACTTCCATTTCGTTCGTGATGCTATCTAGTTAGGCGCACTTGTTGTACAACATGTTCGTTCCAATGTTCAGCTTGCCGACATTTTGACCAAGGCTCTCGGTAAAGAACAATTTGTCTTTCTACTTCGCAAGTTAGGCATTCGCAATCTCTATGCTCCAACTTAAGGGGGAGTATTGGGCCGTGCCTCTTGGGCTTATGTATATATTATGTAGGCAGTACATATATGTATATCTTATGTACACCAGTTAGGGTTATTGGGTCAATCATGTATATATATTACGATTTGTTCATGAATAAGAGTTACACTTTTCTCTTCACGTAAACATACATAAATTTAAATATTATTTCATTTTTAAATTTTGAACTCAAAACTTTGGTTAAACTAATTTTAAATTTATTAACCACTACGGTAGTGACTACCAATCACTAGAACCAATTCGAATTAGCAAAAGTGAAAAGAAGACATTAAATTCTCTCTCTCTCTCTCTGAGTTCTCTCCATTCGATTGAGAAGAAAGAGCTGATGGAGGCTCCTCCTTCTGGAGGGGTCATGGGTCCACCCTTATCGGCGGCTACGCCACCTCGAGGGGGGAAGAAAGTAAAGCATGGGGCTGGAGATATAGTCCTGGAAGCTGAAACCATCCCGGAGCAGCAAACTCTTGATCCCGTAGTGGGGGATCGGCGTCGAAAGCTCTCTTTTCGTGATATCACCATGGGGGATTCGGACTCTCCTCCGGTTAACTGCGGCAGCCAAACCTTCGAGTTAGATCAGGAGGAGTTGGTGTCCAGTGACTCCGAAGGGGAAGAGGAAGACGACCCATTTTGTCCCACCATTCGACTAACAAAGGAGGAAAAAATAGAGATGCGAAGGCCGTGGTGGAAGACCTTAATTATAAAGGTTCTGGATTATAAGGTCGCCTACTTTTACCTTAGAAGGAGGTTGGCTGTTATGTGGGGGCTGTCGGTGGATTTTAGGCTTATCGATCTAGGCTGCGGCTTCTATCTAGTTGTCCCAGGTTCTGATGAAGCCTACAATTGCATACTCTTGGGGGGCCCGTGGATGATAGCCAATCACTACGTGACGGTCCAGCGGTGGGTTACGAACTTCGACCCGGAAACCGCGTACCCCACTAAGGTTATCGCGTGGGTGAGAATACCTAACCTTGCTATGGAATTTTATCAGCCCAATTTCCTGGTCAATCTTGCTAAGCGGATAGGTCGACCGATTAGAATCGACACCATGACTGAGGAGTGTCAACGGGGTGGCTTTACGAGGGTATGTGTTGAAATCGATTTGACTAAGCCTTTGTTTGGTCATTTTTGAGCTTGTAGAAGAGTTCAAAAGGTTCAGTACGAAGGTCTACATCCAATTTGTTTCCAGTGTGGACGTTATGGTCATCAAACTCCAACCTGTAGCGCGCCGATGCAAAAAGACCACGAAGAAGGAGGAGAAGCAAATCCCTCAACTAAGTCTTGGATGCAACCAAAGGACATTCCCAGACCGGAATTAGGTGCAAACTTTGGTGATTGGATGCTAGTGAATAAAAAATCACGTGGGAGGAGAGGTGCAGGTCAAACACAACGGCTAAATGCAGAGCCCGCTCCGATGCAACAGGTTCCAGTCATCGAAAAGGCAACAAAGATGGCTGACAAAGAGAAAGCAGGAGCGGGAGGCATTAATAACGAAGGATACAACTTTGGGGTTCTCGCAGAACTGCAACAGGACGAGTCTAATCAATTACCAAATGTAGAGGAGCAAAGGACCCAGAAAGAGGATGGCAACCCCAAGGCGACAGGGTCTACTTTTAAAGAAGGGACCTCTGAGACACAAATGAAGGAAAAGTCAAAGGAGTCCATTGGGAAACAGACAAACTTTTCAAAGAAGCCATCACCGAGTCAACAAAAAGCCCAACAGAAGATTAACAAGCCCACAAAGGCTAAGCCCATGATAGCATCAATTTCTCTTACAAAGGAGAAGAGTTCCCCTAAAAAGTCCACCGTGCCAGAGAAAACTGTAGCAACCCAAAGGAAATACCCCACACTTCGAGCTCCAGAGAAATATTTCAAAATTGTTCCAGAAACCCCTCTGGAGGATATGGGCATCAAAAAGAAGGATCTTGCTCATGCTGTCCAACCATAGGTGGACGACCCGGGAGACCTAAATATGGAGGAGGATTCAGATATATCTTGGAGCACAGGGGAGAATGGCAAAGCACAACCAATTTTAGAGGAATTTTGGACGGATAATCAGACTGAGGCAGGAGAGAACCATCAAGGAAATAAGGAATCGAGTCTGATAGGGGATAGCTCCCCTCCCTGTTAAACGTTTGGTATCTCTGTCCACCTTTTCTTTTTGTTGTTAGGAGTTATGAATATTATTACATGGAATTGTCAGGGTGCTGCGTCGACTAAGTGCAAAATTGATGTTAAGGAATTGGTCAGACAACATAGGCCTGACATTTTAGTTCTCCTTGAAACGTGGATTTCGGGGCACCGAGCCGAGATCCTCGCAAAAGTACTGAAGTTTTCCAATGTGGTTCAATCACCCATGGAAGGTCACTCGGGAGGTATTTAGGTGTTCTGGAATTCGGGCACCACTAATATAAGAATCATTAGCATCGAAAAGCAATTTATACATATGGAAGTAGAGAACGGTCTTAATGCGAAATGGTTCTTCACTGGAGTCTACGGGAGTCCTCGGGCCTCTGTCCGAGAAGAACTTTGGGAGCAATTAAGTAGTGTGGCTTCCGTGATGAACGCTCCTTGGCTGGTTGCTGGTGATTTCAATGTGTTTCTTGCCTCGGATGGGAAAATAGGTGGCGCTCCCATTAGAGGAACCAAACATGATAAATTCCAAAGCTGGATTGAGGATTGCGGCCTAATAGACTTGGGTTATATTAGAGCCAAATTTACTTGGGTGCAGCAAGGAATTCATGAGAGGCTGGACATAGCTATGGCTAATATCAATTGGCGAATGGAATTCCCTGATGCCATGGTGGTACACCTCCCAAGATGGAAATCTGATCACTACCTGATTCTTATATGCTCGAAGCCAGAATGACAATTTCAGCCAAGGAATAGAGTGTTTAGGTTTCAAGCAGCTTGGTTTACGGACGAGGCATTTAATGATTTTGTAGAAAACGCCTGGGACTGCAATGAAGAGTTTTCAAAAGCCTGTGAGGAGTTTGTGGCTAAGGCAAAGGTGTGGAACCGCACCCACTTTGGGAACATATTTTACAGGAAGATGACCCTAACCAAGAGACTTGGAGGAATTCAATGGGCCCTTGATCTGAGACCTAATAGATTCCTAAGAAAGCTTGAAAGTGATTTGCGCATGGAAATGGAAAGGACCCTCGAGCAAGAGGAACTACTTTGGCTTCAGAAATCAAGGAAGGAATATATTGTCAATGGGGATCGTAACACCCGTTTCTTTCACGCCTCCACGATTATCCGTAGGAAAGCTAATCGGGTGGAGGCACTAAAGGACGAGAGGGGTTGTTGGATTACTAACCCTGTCGAAGTGAAAAAGACTCTACAAGCGCACTTTGAAAAGCTGTTCAAGGACGATGGTGGGGTTAGACAACCCTGTCAATGGCTGAATTACTTTAAGCAGTTGACTGCCGCCGAGAAAAGCTTTATAAGTGAGCCACCTAAGGAGGAGGAAATTTGCCGTGTTTTATTTGCTATGGCTCCACTTAAAGCCCCTGTGCCAGATGGATTACATGCTATATTCTTCCAGAAAAAGTGGTCCAAGGTCAAAACAAATATGGTTCAGTTTGTGCATCGAGCCTTTGCAGGGACATGGGAACCGGAAAAAGTTAACGGTACACTCATTACACTCATTCCGAAGGTGGCTAGCCTGTATTCACCGGCTGACTTTAGACCCATAAGCCTTTGTAATATATCCCTCAAGTTGGTAACAAAGATTGTAGCCACCCGACTCCAACCCTTCATGGCCGATTGGGTAGCCCAAAATCAGAGTAGTTTTGTTCCCGGTTGGAATATCACCGGGAACATTATTATAGCACAAGAAGCCATCCACACAATGAAGAGGAGGTGCACAGGAAGAGGAGTCATGGTCATCAAAGTAGATTTGGCCAAAGCCTACACAGGATCAGCTGGCAATTCATCAAGGAGACATTAGAAGGTTTGGATATGCCAAGTTCAATCACTAAGCTTATTCTTGACTGTGTTACTACTCCTTCCATGCAGGTATTATGGAACGGCGAAACAACAGACTCCTTCAAACCCTCAAGAGGAATTCGGTAAGGCGACCCACTATCGCCCTACCTCTTTGTGCTGTGTCTAGAACGTCTTGGCCACTTGATTAATGCTCGGGTGAAGAATGGTGACTAGAAGCCGTTTAAAACATCTCGACATGGACCTTCTATCTCTCACTTATTCTTTGCTGACGAGCTTTTATTATTTGGCGCTGCCACTAGGACTCAGGCCCAAGTGATGATTGATGTCTTGGATGAATTTTGTAGTTTCTCTGGTCAGCAAGTCAGTAAAGCCAAGACTAAACTCTTTGTTTCTAAGAATGTGTCTAGCTCATTGGCCAGAGAACTTGCCCATTGTTTAGGTGTCTCACTTACTACGAACATGGGCAAGTATTTAAGAATGCCCCTCCTGCATGATAGAATAACCAAGAGCACTTATAGTTTTATCACTGAGAAGGTTCAATCTCGCCTCCAAGGTTGGTGCATGGATAAGCTTTCGTTTGTGGGTCGTGCTACCCTTTCGCAAGCAGTTCTTGCTACTCTTCCTAGTTATGCTATGTAAATGATTAAGTTACCTATGGGAATCTGTGATGCTATTGAGAGATGTCAACGTGGCTTCTTATGGGGCTCTTCAGATGACAAGAAAGCAGTACACCCGCTGAATTGGAACTATGTTTGTTGCCCCAAGGATAAGGGAGGGTTAGGTTTTAAGCACTTGAGGCAGCAAAACCTAGCATTGCTTATGAAGCTAGCTTGGTCACTTATTACTGAGCGCTCATCTCTGTGGGTGCAGGTACTATGTAACAAATACGTCAAAGACAACATGGACATTCCTGAGATATCCAGCTCTAGGTTGGGTTCGCCACTATAGAAAGCAATAGCCTCACTTTGGCCGATGATGTTACAAGGGATACAATGGTCCATTCGGAATGGGCACAACACTAACTTATGGCATGACAGATGGCTCGATAATGAAGAGGTTCTAGCTATGAGATGCATCATCCCTATTCCAGACAGCCTATAGCATTTAAGGGTCAGTGAAGCGGTCGATATACAAGGAAAATGGAATTGGAGTCTCCTCTCCAATACTTACCCGAGGAGTCACTTGTAGCTATTGCAGGAGTTCCTACTCTTAGAGCAAATCGAGGGCAGGATAAGATCAAATGGAGATTTACGCACGATGGGAGGTTCACTACCAAATCAGCATATGAATTACTCATGGGTTACGGGACCTCCTCTACCCCTACTTTTTGGTCAAAACTATGGAAGTGGAAAGGTCCGCAGAGACTCAAAAAGGTCCCCTGGTTGGCAGGACATGGTTGTTTGATGACCAATGCAATAAGGAAACACAAGCACATGACCAGCGATGAGATGTGCCCCTGTTGTGGAAATGAGATCGAGACAGTATTACATGCTCTTAGGGACTGCAAAGTAGTGGCAAACTGTTGGAAACACCTCCTATAGAAGGAAAGGTTAGATGAGAGCAATTTCTTTTCACTAAACTTACAGGATTGGATTGGTTTCAATGTATCTACCTCGGAGTATTGGACTTATACGTTCATGGTAGCGGTTGACTCTCTTTGGAAGTGGAGGAACTCTTGCGTTTGGACCGAAAAGGAAAATCGGCCCACTAATCAGGCCGAGTACATCACAAGGCGGACTAAGGAAATACAAGAAGCGACTGAATTGGCACAGTGCATACAACAGGAAAAGTCCAAATCGGAGAAGCTAATTGGATGGGAGAAACCTCCACAGGGATGGATCAAGATCAATACAGATGGAGCCATGCGACAGTTAGTGGGAAGGGCTACAACAGGAGGACTAATATGCGACAGTACTGGGACTTGGCAGGGTGGATTTACTTATAATGTTGGATCGTTGACGAGTGTGGGAGCTGAGTTATGGGGAGTATACCATGGAGTTAGGCTAGCTAAGGCGTCGGGTAGCAGAAGGATACTCCTAGAGGTGGACTCCAAAGTGGTGATAGACCTTCTTACAAAGATGTCCAAGTCACACGATGCACCAAGCACACTGTTATACGAGATCAGGAAGGAGCTAGAATGGGAGGGCGAAATCAGAGTCCAACATACGTATAGAGAGGGCAATAGATGTGCTGACCTGTTGGCCAACATGGGATTTGCACAACCGTTAGGCTTACATATTCTTGAGGTCCCCCCTCCTGAAGTCGTTGGGATCATGGCCCAGGACTTAGGTGATGTTTCTTTTCCTCGGCTGGTTCGGAGCAGTTATGTGGAAGCGGCTAATTCTAATCATAGACAGGTTGTAATAGTTGATGGAGCACGGTCAAATAATGCGATATCACAAACGTCAAGGGGTGGTCTTTATCCCCCGAGGTACTCTTCCCCTACCACGGATTTTTTCCACAGGGTTTTACGTGGTAGGGGTTTAACGAGGCCGACGGTCGCAACCTCACAAGAGGCCGAGAGGGGACCGTGCTCTAAGTAGGCTGTACTTGGCCAATGAGTTTTAATATAAAGGGACCTTGTCCCTCCACTTTCAAAAAAAAAAAAAAACTAATTTTAAATTTAATTTTTTGTTTAATTATAACAACTTTGATTTAAGTATTTGTTGGTTCATAAATCAAGACATTACATTGATTTGTATTTTCTTTCTTTCCGTATTTTTTTTTCTTTTAATGAAATGTTTTGAATGTGGTTAGTATTGTATTGTCTAAATCAAGCTCGATAAAAAAAAAAATTGAGGGGTAGAACTTCACTTCACTAATCAAATCAACGTATTGGGATTGTTCAAATATTTATCAATCTCCCGATTTTCCCTCCTAAACTACCCATCCACAACTAAATTTCCCCTTATACAGTAGTACTAGGTACCAACTAGATCTTCCCTTTCACCCGATTGTTGGAATGTCTCAAAACTCTTATTTAATTATTTTTGATTGTATGAGTTTTAATTGTTGAGTGTGGTTAGAAATTCGCCACTTTCCTAACATTAATTAGGTAAAACTTCTAGTTTCCGTTTAGTAGATTAGTGCTATCATCTTATAAGTAGGAGGAACAAGTTTACGGATTGACTGGCCCAAATGTAATGGCCAATGGGTGTATTAGTATAGGTAGAGAGAAAGCTGGAGGCATGTTGCCTCTTCATATTCTGTATATCATGTCATAGCGAAATATCGTTTTAGCCCTCATTTTGATATATTTCGATTGAGTGAATTATGTATACCTTGGATCTTGATTTATTTCTGTTGTTGATTAATGGTGTTCAAAATCTCTTTCATTACCCCACAACATTATCAAAGTGAGTAAAAATTTGTGTAAAGGCTAAGATAATGATATATTTCCAGTAAAGAACTTATTCAATTCAATGTAAATTCATTTTCTGTTTGATTGTGATATGTAATGTATGAATTTTTTTTTGATTTATTTAAGTTTTATATATTTTAATTTTTGTAGGTTTGATTTTTTAAAAAATGAAAGGGTCTAAGAGCAAGATCCTTAGGGTGCGTTTGTTTATCAGGCAAGGACTCGACTGGACATAAAATTTAGTCCAGTTTTAAGTTTGGTGGTAAAATAGACCCGCACAAAAATCACTTTTTGTCCTGTCCAATCTCTAAAATATGTCTCTGCCTTTCACGTGGGACAAGGTAATTTGTCCTGGGCTTGAAACTTATTTACATGAATATTCCAAAATTATCCTTCCCCAACCACTCTCTTTCTTGTGTTTTCTCTTTCCTTTAATTATTTTTTTACGTAATAATTTTTTTTCTTGATGAATCTAATAAATCTTATCTCTATCTTTTAATAAATCACTTTTTTCACAAATCTTATCTCTATAACACAAACTAATATTGATTTTCTCTAAAAAAATTCAACATGAATTAAATTATAAGATTAAAAATAAAAAAAATATGAATTTTTATTTCTCTCCAATATTAAAATTTAATTTTGTCCAATTATTGATTAATGTAGAATATTTGGAAAAAATATTGTTGCTTAGTAAAATTTTCTAGAGAATCAATTTTAGGAGAAGAAGGGTAAATTAGTCATAGTTTGTTTTGTACTATCCTAAATGATATTTGTTTTTAAACATGTGATAGGACTAAAAAACTTCTTGTCCCAGCCTATCTTGTCATGTCCTGTACTGTTCTGTCCTGTCCAAAACTCGTATCAAACGCACCCTTAAGATCTTGGAGATCCAAAGAACAATGGCATTAGCCTTCTCGTACAATATTTTTAAAATCTAGAGTAGGGTATTAGTATTTTGGACGCACATTTTTTAAACTTATGCCTCTCTATTATATCCAGAGTGAGTATTATGGATCTATCCTATCCCTATTTTTTTTTTAGTAAGTACATGCACACTGAGATTTATGTAGTACCATTGATTGCGAACTAATTAATCAGCTATATTGTGCACTCTAATATATACTTGCAGTTTAAAGATGGCCAAGAGAAATTCAAGGAATCCCTTAACAAGCATCCTCTAGGCTTGTTAAGTTTGCGCGAAGCTTCGAATCTCAGAATCCATGGAGAGCAAATCCTAGACGAAGCACGACCCTTCGCGCAATGATGCTTTGTTCACCTTTGCCAAAGATTTCAACATCCTGCAGAAAATGCCCCACAAGTAACTATCCACCATCACCGGGTAAGATTCCACAACATGCACATATCGGTTTTTAGAAATATGGTCTCAACCGACTTATCTAGGTTCGACTTATCTAGATTCGATTACGGGTTGTGATGATGATTAGGTAGAGGAAAGAACTGGATTTACCAACAAAATTACCTTAAATAAGAGAAAGAATTGTGGAGTGCTTCTTCTGGGTAATGGGATTATATTTTGAGCCCGGGTTAAATACTCGAATCATTACTATACTAAAGCACGAAATTTCTCAGCTCATATATATTAGATAATAATAATTGTTATTCTCCGCATGTGGGATATGGCAACCACTGATAACTTGCCAGACTACATGAAAATATTTTATACAGCTTTGTTTAATCTTTATAAGATGATGCACCAAGTAACATTTTATTGTTTCCATCATGCACGAGAAGCAGATAGTTGTTTATATCCTAAAGTTTCTTTGGAATGTACCGAACAAAATAAAGGTTTGTTTAAAATGATATCATTTTTAAGAAGTAAATTATATTCTATAGTTGTAGTAGACTAGTTTTTTTTTATGTTAAGAGTATGGTCCAATGACAAAAGAAGATATCATAATCTCACATAAGTACAGATTAATTCGTGAAATCTAAATATATAGATGTTAAAATTTATCGTGATTTTTTCTAATAAAGTTAAGAAACGAAACGTGAGAGAATGTCTATGATATCCATACGTTATTTATTTTATTATATGTTTTCATAGATAAAAATATAAATGAATTCTAAAATTTGGTTTTTGTTTGAAACATAAAAAATAAAAAAACAAGTAACATTTTTTCCTTAAATATTTTTCCTTTTCTTCTTGTTTTACATGTAAATGATATTTTTCTCTTAAAGATATAATTCAAAAATTCATTATTCATCATATTATTCTATCTAATATGATAGATGAAAGGCCAAGCTACATGTTATTGCAAAGAATCAAAATGGATTGGCCGCAAAGCTGCACCAACAATGGAGGAATACTTGCCGGAGTGATGAGGTCGGGTTATTTTGGAGATGAATCTTGTAAGGAGAATGATGATTATTCCAAATTGTATATAATAAAATAGTTGAGCCATATTAACATATTTTGTTCTTCAATATTGACATTCCAAGTATGTTAGTATGTCAATATTTACATGATTTATATATCGTTTTTTTAGTTGGTGTTACTGTTCATTGAAAATTTTTGAAATGGTACCCAAAAATACTAAATTGCGAAAAAGGTATTCATAGACGGACTATTTTGAAAAAATTCCGTGTATTAAACGAGTACACGAAATTTTACCCCGTGTATATCAATACATAAAATTTTATCCCGGATTTGATAACAGAAAAAAATCCATGTATTGGTGAAATCCCGTGTTTTAAACCAATAAAAAGGGAAAAATATTGTTTTTGATTTTTTATATGTAGATCTCAAAAGGTTATGCGAATTCAAAAAAATAAAAAATTTCTCGAATAGGACATCCAAGCACCAAGATATTGCTCTTCAAATTTTTTTTACATAATCTCTCAATTTGAATTTTGTGATTTTTTTTTAAATTTGAAAAAATAAAAAAAGGCACGAAAAAAGCCATCTTTTTCTAATTTTTATAAACAATTTTGATTTTTTTTGAATTTTATGAATAGTAACATTAATTTGAAAAAGAACCCAATTTTGATCAAAAAATTCGAAATTACTTTATTAAAATTAACAAAAGACGGGTTTTTTTGTGCGTTTTTTCATTTTTTTCAAATTTAAAAAAATTCACAAAATTAAAATTGAGAGATTATGTAAAAAAAATTTGAAGAGCAATATCTTGGTGCTCGGATGTCCGATTCGAGAATTGTTTTTTTAAATCTGCATAACCTTTTGAGATATATACATAAAAAACCAAAACATGGGATTTTCCCCGTGTATTGATCCAAAACATGGGATTTCACCAATACACAGAATATTTTTTTGTGTATTGACTGGAAAAAAATCGTGTGTATTAGTATACACGGTATAAAATTTCATGTACTAGTTCAGTACACAGAATTTTTTCAAAAGAGTCCCCCGTGGACACCTTTTTTGCAATTTATTTTTTTGGGTACCATTTTGAAAATTTTCAATGAACAGTAACAACTAAAAAAAGTTTCTATATATCAATATTGACATGTATGAATTTTTTGCATTTTTGTAAAATATTACATGTAAAACACACGAGAAGCGCATGATATTTATTATTCACATACAAAATATGTCAGTATAAAATACAAAATATTTCAGTAATTTTATATAAACTATGTTATCACGATCCATCATTTTATGGTCTCATAATTTTTTTTTCGTATAAAAATTTTAAAAAATTTACACACGACAATGTTGATGTACAAAAAACGTCAATGTTGATGTACAAAAAACTTCAATGTTTAAGAATGATCTGATTTATATTCCGCGTAGTTTGGAAGTTCCCTTAATTCGTATCCAATTGAAAACCGGTTATTTTATGCAAACCTTTGAAAGGGGTTGAGGCAATAATTAACCTCATTGATTAGTAATCTAATCATCCAATTTGGCTAGTCCGAATGAAACAAGCAAAAATTATTTTAAAGAAATAAATTTTTAGAATTTTGTTATATTAAAATTGATTAAACTAGGAATACAGTTAAATAATAAATTTATAAATACAAATAGAGGATATCTATATATCACTAACAATTTTTTTTCGAGACAAAAGATTCTTATACTAATAGCATAAAGGCCAAAGAGAGATTACATCAAGTCCACCTTTAAAATGTCTAATAAGCAGGAGGGTGGAGATGAAAACAATTGAAACGAAATATCATCAGCTAGGGACATTTTTGCTAAGGTATGTGCGGCTCTGTTGGCTTGCCAACGAATAAAGGAGAAGATGTAGCTATCGAAGGCATGAGAAGAGCTGATGATGTCCGAGGCAATTAGAGCTAGGTCGCTACGTCCATCAATCGGGCTTAGGAGGGCAGTAACTACCAGTTGACAGTCAGATTCCAGGATGATCTTCGGAAATCCCATAGAAGTGGCAAACACCATACTTTATGTCGAATGCCTCCAGTAAGGTAGGGTGGGAAACCAACGGAAATTTGCGAATTGCAGTAGTAATAAACATACCGCTAGCATCTCTGAGGATCACTCCAACTTGTCCAGAACCCAAGCTTGAGAGGCTGACATCAGTATTAATTTTGATCCACCCAATATTGGGGCGGGACCATTTTACAGGTAGTTCATCAACTGGATTAGGAGCAATAGCATTGGCTGCCTGGAAGTCTGTTAGGATCTTAAGAGCTTTGTTGACTTCCTTGTACGTGGATGTGTCCAGTGATGTTGAGAAGACAAGTGAGTTACGGAATCGCTAGAGTCCCCATATGCAACAAACTCTTTTACCCCCCTCATTTGCGTCTATCGAAGCGAACAAAGATGACCAACACTATAAAGGAGAGGGGTCAATAGGAGTTCCATGAGTGAAACCAAAGCTTCTCCAGATCGATTGGGTTTTGGAGCATTGGAAGAAGAGGTGGTTGACAATTTCTGGTTCCTCGTTGCAAAGTGGACAATCAACTGCTATATTTACTCCTTCTTTAACTAGGTTCTGCCTGGTTGGTAGGTTGTCATCAAGGATTCTTCAGAAGAAGATTTTTATATGAGGTGGACATTTTATCCTTTGACTGAGAGACCATAGAGGATTCCATGAAGGCGCATGTAAAGTTGGGGTAGCCGTGGAAGACTTCCAGCTGAGGAAATCAATATAGTAGCCACTGCGTATAGTATATTCACCCTCCTTAGTGTACTTTCATCGCAAGACATCATGTTGGCTATGGGAGCTCAGATGAATATTTGTGACCTGGAGGGCTTCGTGCGGAGGCATTAGGGACTCAATTAAGGCTATGATTAGTCCGCTCTACGAAAGAGGTATAAGGGGTGGCCGAGAGGATTATTTGGTAGCCAGTGGTCTGACCAAATCTCAACGTTAGTGCCATCTCTGATTTGCTATTCTAGCCCTTTGGTAAGAAAGGAAAGACCTACTTGTATGCTATGCCAAGTGAAGCTAGGGGAGTACCCATGGGAGCTTGGAGAAGATTACAATGTGGGTAATACTTAGCCTTCAATGTTTTATAATCTCCCAATCAAAGTTTTATAATCTTCTGAAGCCTATACCCTCTATATTCTTAGGTTGACACATAATAATCACATAATAATTTTTGTATCACATGTCCCTTCCGGCAATAGAAAGCAGCTCATGACATAGGTTGAGATTAATTACAGTACTGATTTTATTAACGTCTCTCTACTTGCTTGTGATGGAGAATATTCCTTCTAACCACTTACTTTTTGACAAATCTGATCCTCAAGTTCTAAGAAGACAGCCTTTTTATATTGTCCCAGAATGGTAGGGAACTCAACATACTTATCAGTTGTGTTGTCCAGGCGCATCTGAAGGGGGTTAACATAGAGGGATTGTATCCTGGCAGGAATATTAGCACTGAATGTAACAGAGTTTTTCTGGAGATTGATCTTCTATCTAGAGGCCTTTTCATAATGGTAATGAATGTCCAAGAGTTTCCAAAGTTCCATTTCATAAGCACAAACAAAGAGCAAAGAATCATCACCCAAAAAGAGATATGAAATTGAGGGGGCTAGATGCGCTACCTTAATACTGTGAATCTGACCATTCACCTCTGCTTGGTACAATAAGCCTACTAAGCCTTCCGCACAGAAGAAGAATAGATATGGAGATATAGGGTCACCTTGCCAAAGACCTCTACTAGGAGTAAAGTAATCTCCAATATGGCTAGTAATCTAGATAGAGTATTCTACTGTTGAAACACACCTCATAATAAAATTAACGAGAGCAGCATGGAGTCCAATAGCCAACATCATTTTCTCTACAAATGGCCACTCAATACGGTCATATACTTTCATTATGTCCAATTTTAGAGCACAAAAACCTCTTTTTCCTTTTGCTTTTTTCTTTATGTAGCGAAAGATTTTGAAAGCAACCAATGAGTTGTCTAAGATAAGTCTACCGGGTATGCAAGCTCATTGATTTTCATGGATGATAACTAAAAGATGTCGCTTCAGTTTATTGGTAATAGTCTGCATGATGATCTTCATAATAACATTACAAAGACTTATCATAGTTGTCGATCACGGCCAACGCGACACGATTGCGCCGCACCACAACAAAACTATGGAGTTTGCGTTGTGCCATGTTGGAGCAAAGCGAAAATGAAAAGCGGCCGGAGCGGCCACATCAGGGAGTGGCGCAGAGTGGCTCAACGCGGGTTAGAGCGGCCGCTCCACCTTTTCTTCCCTATTTACAAAGCTCCTGAGATTGTAGTTGTACAGTGTTCAACCTCAAGGCTTGGAACCTCAATAGAAGGAGACATTGAGGTAAGTAGTTGATAAAGAAACGGGATCAGATTCCCTTGAATGCGTGCGGATTGAATCCCAATTGAAGTCCTGATTGAGATTGTGATATGAGTTGCCTTAATTTGCTCGATTGGGACTTCAGTTATTGAGATTGGGCCTTTAATTGGGCTTCAATCGTCAACATGACGTGATGCTAGCTTGGAAGTTAAATGGAGAAGATAAGTAGGAGAGAAGATAAGAGTACAGAGTAGATATTTTTTATTAATTCATTTTTCTCTCCCCTATAGGTGTTGAGCTGCCCTTTATGAATTTGAAGAGACAAGGACATGAGTAGAAAACGACAAGTCTAGATACATTTGTAGAAAATAAATGAAAATAAATGATGAATTTAATTATTAAAAGCATGCATTAAACTTGTTTGGTTTGATAACAATTAATTAATTTGAGAATAGATTTAGTTACGGATTTAAACTTCAAAATCTTAAAAGTGTTCATTTTTTTGGATTAATTTGCATTTTCATGAATATTATGAATATATGCAAGTATTTATTTTTTAAAATTTTGATTTTTAGTTTTTAATATTTATTAAGTATTTATTTTTAATTATGAATAATTTTTTTTTAATTTGGATGGATGTAATGAAGTTATGAACAAATTTTTGAATGAATGTGTTTTGAGTGAACTAATTTGGATGGATGATGTTTTTTATAAATTTGGATGGATGTGATGAACTAATTTTTGGATGGGTGAACTGTTTTTTTTTATTTTTAACAACTATAACTTTGATCTTCATGATATTTTGATTTGTTACATTGAACTTAGTATGTATTTCTATTTATGAAGGACTTTATTAGCGTCCGCGTCATGAAAAAGCGTCTACGTCGCTCCGCGTTAACACGCCGCATCAATTTTAGGGTAGCCGCGTCGCGCTGCGTTAACCGCGTTGACAACTATGAGACTTATAGGCCGG
>SOPF01026099.1:31945-112268 GCA_012979155.1 Hypericum perforatum
CAGGTAGTAAGCGTGATTGCACTGTCTGAGTAACTTTGTCAACCTGTTCACAATCAGAAGAAGTAAATAGTGAAATATAATAGTGCCTAAAGATCTTCCGAATCCCCCCCCCTTCCCCCCCAGCTCACTGACTTCCTCTCCTTCCTCATTCCTAATCGCCTCTACCCAGTTCCTATAATTCCTATGGATAGCCTTCTGGTGAAAAAAATTTGTGTTTCTATCACCTTCCTTAAGCCAACCTACCCTTGACTATTGAGGCCACATGATCTCCTCCCTAATTAAGATTTCCTCGCGTTCGTCCAACAACCTAAAAATCCGACCCTTCCGAATATAGTTTAAAGGAAGCAACTAGAGCTTTTGAATTTCCCCTTCTAGATTGTTCTTCTTCTTCCGCACACTTCCAAAGGAGTCTCTACTCCATTCTTTTAGCGCTTGCACACATCCCTCAATCTGTCCAGCGATAACCACCCGTCCAGAACTCTCATTCCAGACGATATTTATTTGATTTGGTAGGTCCTCATGTTGGAGACACATAGCTTCAAACCTATGTCATCTGCCAACAGCTTTTGTGGCTTTCTTTCATCTTAAACCATAACGGTGAATGGTCAGAACTGATGCGAGGGAGGGCCTCCATGGAGGAGGCCGGAAACCTGTCCAACTAATCTTGACTTGCGAAGATGCGGTCGAGCTTGCATTCAACATGGTGTTCGTTTACTTGACCATTGCTCCAAGTGAAGAATAGACCCGTTTGGGTAACCTCCATCAAGCCAGAGAGCCGGATATCCTCATTAAAAGCATCAATTCGGCTAGGACGAATCACCGGACCGCCCCTTTTTTCCGTATTTGAGAGTATTTCATTGAAGTCACCCCGCACAAGATATCATTAAACAATTTAGTACTAAACATTATAAATGGTAAATGATATTAAATATCCTTAGATCCGACTCGTGTAATCAGGAAACGGAGGAAAATTCGTGTTTCCTCCTCATCCGTTTTTAAACGTTATCCTTATCCTTGTTGAACTATATTGCTATCAAAGTGACAAAATTGAACTAATAAATCTTAAGACCGAGAATTATGAATTTGTAAAGACCTGTTATAGATTTAAGAAACAATTGAGATGAAGTTGCATTACTTTAGCTGAATATTTAATTGCAGTTGAAAAGCTTTATTTTCGTTTATTCGTATATTATGATTTTTTTATTATAGGGATAAGTTTGGCTGGTTAGTATTTTAATTCTAAAAGGTGTCTATGTACTCTTTATAAGGAGAAGTAGTCTTGCACTTTTTTCTGCATCGCTTATTTGATAGTGATTATCTATATTGCGCAATAACTTGGTGAAAGGATTAACCTTGTAATCCAGCGAGTTTATCTTGATATGAAATAACCCTTTTACTCGTAGAAAAATAAGCTATGTCGCAGATAGATTGGATAGTTTACGATGATGGGATAAATTAAATATTATATATACCATCTATTCAATGCATACGATTCTTTTCTTGAATATCATAGATCATTTGGTATTAGTGTTCAGGTCAGGACCAATTAAACGCTGAACGTCATCCGGCGGGGTGTCACAAGAAGTCCATGAACGTTGGAGATTTTGTTGATTATTTGGATAAGTTTGGTCAGTTAGTATTTCAATTCTAATAGATTCCTATGTCGTCATTATAAGGAGAAGTAGTATGTAACATTTTGCTTAGATTTGGAGACTTCCCCTTGCTAAAACCAGAAAATTTCGGTGCTGGTTATTTAATATAGATCCACGTCGTTTTGCACCAAATAGAAGAGCCAATCTGAAGAAAAAAGAGGGATTATGTGGATTACTATAGAGCAGAGAACAACATAACGCGAATTGAACATCCAGCATCTGACCATGAATAATGAATTAATTGTCATCAAAGTTCATGCTCCCAGGTCGCCACGGATAAACACGCTCATTTTATGTATCCACGACGCAAGGAATTCTTACGTTGCAGAGGCATAAGGTGAGGGTGTTCATCTATGGGCAACTTGCGAGCATGAACTTTATATACCGGTGATGCGTTAATGTGCAGTTAGGTGTTCATGGTTAGATGCTGACCATTTGGTACGGAGACTGTGCATTAAGGTCAGTCTTTTGTAGTAATAATCAAGATTACTTCAATATTGCACCAGACGAGGTTTTTGTGATATTGATACCATATCTGTCCGAGATTGATTTCGTTCTTTGACTGGCTTGATTGTGTAACAGCCACCAAGATCGTCAAGATTACAACCCACAAGATCATCAGCTCTTTCTTGGTGTATATAGTTATACTTGTAATGAAAATGTACATTAGACATGTGAGTCTGTGATATCAATATTGTTTTCATGGTACACATATTTTTCCTGGCTTGGGGTGCCAAGAAATCTTCTACAAAAGAGTAGAAATTGAATTTTACTATGAAAGACTACTCCTGTCTTTCAATCAAGTACTAGAATATTACATGTTCATATATATATATATATATATATATATATATATTCTACAATCTCTAAACCAATTTTTTGGTTCAGATTTTGGTGGATAAGGCAGTTTATGATTGTATTCTAAATAACTTTATGTTTTGATATTTTAATATCTCTAAACTATTGGCCGAATATTTTCGGGAATAGTTTTACATTTTTAAAAGTTTCGTTATTATTTTTCCTTTTTGATTTCTCGTAATGTTTTCTTTTAGATTTTTGATATTTTCCTAGATTTATTGGTTTCATTTTTAAAATTTGTTTACCAGACTTGGGGTTCATTTGCAATCAAATTGCTAATTCCAATAATATTCAATAATAGGTAAGAGATAAAATGAAATACACATAACTTTTAAAGTTTGATGTAATATAGGTACTGTCCTTAGTAAATTAATACCTAACTTTTAAATAATTTAACTCTTCATTCCGTATTATCAATTTCTCTCTCAAATATTAACGAAACTTATTGAAGTACCCTTAACACATTTAAAAAAAAAACATAGTAAAAAATACTCAATTTATATCATCATACTCAATCATAAAAAAATTAAGTTTACTTCATCCTATTAAGCAAAAATTAAAACTATAATTTTTTTGAATCTCAGTTATTCAGTTTCTCACGGCATGTAGGGGTGAGTTTGGTGCGGTGTGGTGCGGTTTGGGCGAAAACCGACACCACACCGCAACTTTTTTTTGGAAAAAATTAAACCGCGCGGTTTGCGGTTTTTACGAAAAACCGTGCGGTGCGGCTTGTGCGGTATCGGGGTGGTGCGGTGCGGGATGCGGTGTGGCATGCGGTTTGGGCCCAGCCCATTTTAACGGGCCCAAATCGATAAAAATAATATATAAATTTGAATTAAATTCGAAAAAAATTGCAAAAAGTTACAAAAAAATACAAAAAATAGGTGGCCAATAAAAAATATGTTCATGAATAGTAACTTTTTTAAGATATATTATATAAAATATGTATATATGCATATATACATATATATACATTTCAAAAAAAATACATATATATGGTGCGGGGCGGGGCGGTTTTCACGCGGTTTGGTGCGAAAAACCGCACACCGCACTGCTTTATGCGGTGTGGTGCGGTGTGATGCGTTTTTTCCTCCGAAACCGCGCGGTTTGTTGAATGTGCAGTGTAAGGCGGTGCGGGGTGGTGCGGTGTGCGGTTTCCGCGGTTTTTTGCTCACTCCTAACGGCATGTAACATAAATTGGCTAACAATCATTTTAAAAAAATCATACAAAAACAATGGAAAAGAAACATAAACCGCGAAGGACGAAAACTTTCCTCGAACAAGGAGGAACAAAAATTTCTACAATCAAATTATAATTTTTGCCTTAACTTATTTTTTAATTCTTCAACTTCGTCTCTTCTTCTCCCCGACAACGGACACCTCCTCATCATCGTCATCCGCCATCCATCTATTTCGGGAACGCGTAGTCCACTTTGCTCCATTCACGCATAGGCATGGTCGTGAACGGAACTTTGTTCAACGACATCGTAAAGTTTGGTGGTCAATGACAGTGGAACGAAGAAGATGATAACAACAGAAAATGGAGGCTTCACAGAGGCTACTACTGGCGAGCTCGCGAGACCAATGTGAGTCAATTCAGACCGATCTTGGTCATTGGTTCATCGCTGTTGAAGCACGATCATGGATGGAACTTCGTTTAACGACTTTGTAAAGCTTCATGGTCAACAACGGTAGATCACAGAAGACGTGATAGAAAAATGAAGGCACGATGGTCTGCAAGGTAGTTACTAATGAGCTTGTGAGACCATGGCAAGTCAATTTTGGCCAATCTCGATCGTTACTTTGTCGCTGTTAAGGCATGGTCCTGGACAAAGCTTTATTTAATAGCTTTGTGAGATAATGGCAAGTCAATTCTGACCAATCTCGATCGTTACTTTGTCGCTGTTAAGGCATGGTCGTGGATAGAGCTTTGTTTAATAGCTTTATGAAACTTCATGGTCAATGACAATGGAATAGAGAAGATGTTGGTGGCCGAAAATGAAGGCACAATGGTCTACAAGGCTGCCATAGACGAGCTCGTGAGACCATGATGAGTTGATACTTACTTGTCTCGGCTATTAATTTTTTGCCGTCAAGGCACAGTCGTGGATGGATATTTGTTCAATAGCTTCGTGAAATTTCATGGTGAACAAAAACAGAACGGAGATGAGGATGGTGTCAAAAAATAGAGGCGTGACAGTCTGCAAGGCTACTATTGACAAGCTTGCAAGACTAGGATGAGTTGATTTCGACCAGTGTCGACCGTTGGTTCATCGCTACTAAGGCAATGATCGTACACAAAGTTTTGTTCGATGGACTCGTGAAGCTTCATGAGTTCCTCGCTCCAGATGATCATCCTTAGCTGGGTGGTCTATGTGTGATCAGGATAGGATGGATGAGTGGAGGACGATGATGAGGACGCACCCACCATCGGTAATCGGAGATAAGGAGACGAAAAAGAAAAAAAATTTATGTGATGACCGTAATTTTTTTGAGACTCATTCTAAATATAGAAAAAAATATTAGTATTCTATGTGGACACCAACTTGGTAATTAAAATATTTTGGCTATTTTTGTAATTTATCTTGTAGTAATATCTTTTTAAAAAAAATCCTAAAAAACTACATGAACTTAACCCAACAATCGGGATGAAAAGAAATTTCTATTGTTTTGATTTAGGTTTAATTGATTAAGTTGGATAGGGTGACTGAAGATAGACTTAGATGTTTTTTTTATATTTTGTTAGGATAGGGTTGGAATGTTTTTAGGGTGGTGTGAGGTTTGTATGTTTATGTTGATTTTAGAGATTTAAAGTGAGGATGTATTTTGATCATCATAGTATTTGAGTAAGAAGTTGATCATAAGAATTAACCGGTCCGAATTCTAAAAACTTAGAAAATAATTTACCAAGTGTTCAACTTCTAGATACTTAATGTTAAAATTTTAGTATTTAAGAAATTTTCCCTATAATAACACTTGGTTCATTCTGTTGGGCCTGAAGATTCACCGACTGGACCAGCCAGCAAGACATTTTTTTTAAAAATAGTTTTAAATTAGAATTTGTGTTCTTGTAAATAATAAATGAAACAACGTTAGGAAATATTTAAATTTAGGGCAAAATGACTCCCAAGTCCCTGACTTATGTCATTTATTGTAATAAGATTCTTGGATTATCAGAATTTGGACTAAAGTCTATACTCTACACCAAAATATTAATTGACCAAAATACAGTTAACAAAAATATAAAAAATAATCATCTTTAACCTTTGAGCACCAAGAACATTAAACCCATAAAATAAAAAAAATGATCTCACATCCGACGGCTGTTATCTCCTCTCCAAAACATGGAACCTTCTCAAATCTATCTACGACCTTCTCTCCCCCACTGACCCCGATGACTTCCGTCGGCTCAAAGCACAGCTCCTGACCTAGTCGGCTGACTTAGCGCCTCTCTGCTTCCAGTCGCGAGCCCTCGTCAGACTCACCAAATCCTACAAGGAGCTGAAGCACACCGTCCCAAGGATCCTTATCGTAGAGGTGGACCCTCGGGCGAGCCATGTGTCCAGGAGGCTATGATTGAAGCTGAACCATAATGGGAAGCAACCATAATGGGAAGCGACATCATCTAGTTGGGTCAGCGACTGCTTGGGTATGGAGCCAATGTTACCGACTTAGACCCAGCACTCGACTTGCTCCTAGAATCGAATCCATAGTAGGAGGGGGATAGACAGAGGAAGAGGAGGACGGGGGAGAGGTAGATCTCATGATTTTTCCCTGTCTACTTCCACGTACTTCCACAAAGGTGCCGTTCACCTCCTTCTCAGTTCAGATATGAATCCGTTCAACTCGACCCCTTCAACTCGACTTGAATTCATTTGGCATCTCTACCCAACTCAAGGAGTCTGTCTTCGCCTCCATCCTTCTCTAATGGCATCGCCACCAAGGAAATCCACATCGATCCCTTCACCTCCCTCTCAGTCCAGATCTTCCTCACCGTTGGCCTCTTGGTAGACCTACCCCGTTTCTTAATTTTGTTGTCTGTGTTTTCAGTGGTGGGTTATATGGTTTTGATTGAATTTATATTTTTGGTAGTGGGTTTTATTTGTCTGTCTTCCTAATTTTATGTAGTTTGATCTTGTTTTTTATTTTTTTTTGTTTTTGGCATTTTTCTCAAAAAGGGAAGTAGATGGTTTAATTTTTAAGGGTATTTTGGTTCTTTCCATGACAAAAATAAAAAATATAAATGGTTACGTCAGCCAAGGACCCGAGAATAATATTAATTCAAAAAGTAAGGATCCTAAATTAAATTCTGATAAGCGAATGACTCTACTACAATAAAAGGTATAAGCTAGGGACCTGAGAATAATTTACCCTTAAATTTATTTGAAAAGGTTAATGTTATTTATGTTAACAATAGAACTATGTTTATAAGAAAAAATTGTGATTGGACAAAAAAATACTGTTTAGACTGTAGTCCATAAAAAAAGGGTAAATTACATTTGCCCCCATGTAGTTTGGGGCATTTAGCGTTAGCCCCCCTGCCATTGGCAATTTGATTAAAAATCCCTCTAAGTTTGGAACAAATATACCATTTGGCCCCTGATATCAGAATCAGCATATTTCTCTAGTGAGAGACTATGAGAAATGACCAATATGCCCCCTTTCACTTTTACCCATTTTAACTTGTGTAAAAGATAAAACTATAACTTTCAAAAAATTACTCTCCTTCCCCTCACCCTCTCTCACCAACCCACCATCAAGAACCCTAAAATCAGCTCCTCCATTGAGCTTCTCCTCCCCTACTATGCTTCTCTGCCCCGCTCTATCCTTCTTCCCTAAACTTACTCTTGGTGCTTTTGTCTTTCCCCAAATTTGGTACGCAAAAACCTTAGTTTCTGGGTTTTCGAGAGCATGGCGAGCAAACAGATCTCATTGGAATTAGTTTACGAAGGTGAGTCTATATTCTACGATAATGTTGATCCTGACTGCTATTGTTTTGTCAAGTTCGTTGAAATGTTTATAACTCATTCAAAATATAGAGTTCTTTATCCCGTTATAAATCAAAAGGGGGATTAGAGATCAACTGTGATGATGACCAGATATTCTTGTTCGAAATATATGCAGACAAAGATATGATTATAGTGTTTATTGAAGCTGATGAAAGAGGAATTCCCCTTATGACTGTAAGCCCAAAAGGAAAAGTTCTCCACTATTGTGAGCCAGTCCCAAAAAGAGGTAGTTTTCTCAGAATCTGTGGAAGTGAAACTTCTCGTTATGGTATGGGGTCTGATATGGAGGAGGCTATATAAGGTGGTGTTGTTAATTTGGCTTGGGAAGCTATTGATGTGGACAAAGAGAATGTGGAGGAGGAGGAGGTTATAGTTGATTTGACTAGGGAAGCTGTTAATATGGACAAAGAGAATGTGGAAGAGGAGCCTATTATGGATGAGGAGTGATGAGTGTCAAAAACACTCATTATTCGTGTCCTTTTAGCAGATTGTTCTTAGTGTTTTAGGTTGATTTAGTTATGTTTTAGTTGTCTTAGTGTTAGTTTTCATTCATTGTATGTTTATGTTAAGGTTTATTATTTCACTAAGTTTACTTGTTTTTAGGAGCATATTTGAGGAGAAGTGGAGGACGTTCGGGCGGACACACAAAGGTATGGACGAGAAGGAAGTCGTGATGCCAAGGAGTGCTTATCACGAGAAGTTGGCGCACGCCATCCCTCTATCGCCCACACCAAGTAGCTATTACTTAGACGACCATCTACTCAGATGACCAGATACACTCAAAGAGGGAAATCGCGAAGACCTGGTGCACGCCACTTAAAGCTGGCACACGCCAGACCAGACGGACAGAAGTAAAATAAAGCTGAGTGTTGGACAAACAAATGGCAAGCCTTGACAAGGACGGCTTAGAGCTTTCTAAAGGAAAGGGGGACAATGGCTGACTCTTTTTAGATATTTTTAGGTTAGATATTTTAGTAGATAAGTTAGATTAGATATTTAGTTTACTATTCCATTAGTTACTTAGTATATATGCTAGTTTGCTTTATAAAGTAAGGAGGACGAATTGGACCAAACGAGATATTAACTTTGGTCCAAAAACAGATGTAAATATTGGTTTTTAGTAGAAGAATGTGTAGGAACATGTTCTTAATTAACAAACTTCATGCCATGCTTTGACTTGTTTGATCACCAAGTTATTGTACTTAGTCAAATTTTGAGACCAAAAGGAGATAGGTTTGATAGAAATATTAGTTTGATGATCCGTTGCTTTGATAGAAGAGAAATCTTCCTTAGCTACTAATTGTGCTTTGAGTGATATTCATAGTTGGTTCTTGATTGAGTTTAGTTGGTTGGTGGGGTTGAAAGAACATATCTAACCTTCTAAGCTTAGTTAAGAATCAATTTAGATCTTTCTAGTGCAAAATTGTAGATTGATTGCCTTTGAAACACTCGTACCTTGTCACACGCTTTGTATACCCCCTGAATCACTTGGTTATATTAGTTTTTAAGATACTTAGCTCGCTTTTAGCTTTTTAGTTGTTAATAATCTGTTTTATTATATAAACTATATAAGTGCTTGTTCTTATGCTATTGATGCTTGATGTTTGAGACTTTAGATCACTTGAGTTCAACTACAAACTTCATAATCTGATCTTAGTTAAGTGAGTAAACCCTAGAGTAGGTCTAACACCTCAATCTCTGTGGATCAACAATCCTACTTACTCTATTTGCAATTTGCTGCAACTCTACTAGTGAAGCACTGGCGCACATCAGGTATGTTAGTCTGTTAGCTTTTGTTCACGCTAGGTACTTTGGCGTGTGCTAAAGCTTTGGGCTAGTCTAAGGGTGGCGCATGCCACCCATTTCTGGCGTATGCCAGGAAGGTCTGACAAACGACCGATCGTCCATTATCAAGCAGAATTTTGATAATACATTACCAAGGAACAGTGGAGACTAATGTCAAATTGGTGCCATTGCCAAGGATTGAGAATTTAGACTCTCTATTTGGTTTACGAACTTGGATCAGTATATATTAGTATATTTTTATTTTTATTTTTTTGGTTTACTTTTTGACCAAGTAACTTGTCTTGCTTGACAAGTTACTCGCATGCCATTAACCCATTCAACCAATATTTCTCCATTGGAGATTGAAGAAGAAATAACGCGGTTAGAAAGGTCGTTGCATAGGGAAAGATGAGAAAAAGAAAGAACGGACCAAAGGCAAGAGGGTCAAGGGGCTGGAGTACATGCCCCTAGATATTCTCTAATGGACCATGGGAGACTGATATACAAAGGAACAAAAACTGGAATCCAACGGCCAGCTGTTGAAGCTAATCACTTTGAAATTAAGCCAGCCTGATTCATATGCTTCAAGCTTCAGGTCAGTTCTATGGTTTACCTAATGAAGATCCCAATGAACATCTAGGGAACTTCATAGAATTAGCTGATAATTTTAAGTATCCTAGAGCGTCTGATGATGCTGTTAAGATTAGAATGTTTCCTTATACGTTAAGGGATAAGGCTAAGATGTGGTATAAGCAACTTAAGGGTACTTCAATAACCACATGGGAGCAATTGGCAAATGCTTTCCTTGATAAATATTTCCCCTACTCAAAGACTAACAAGCTCGTTAAAAAGATAATAAACTTTGAACAATATGAAGGATAGTCTTTGAGTGAAACGTGTGAGAGATTTAAGGAATTACAATGAAAATGCCTGCACCATGGTTTGTCTGAGGAGTCTCTTCTTAAGACTTTTTATTTTAGCCTGTCACCAACAACTATGGGAAACGTTGATTCTTCCTCGTCTTTTCCAGCAATAAATAGGATAAACACAAATGAGAGAAAGAAACAACCCATTAGAGAGTCAAGGGATGTAACTGAGCAGAGTGAGAGAAAAAGAATTATTAAACTTGATTCTTCCTCGTCTTTTCAAGCACAATTAGACTTGATGGCAAAACAATTGTGTAAATTGACTCTAAACAAAGTTGATGCTGTTGCTTTACAACAGCATTGCAAAGCCTGTGGCAACTTTGGCCACAAGATTAGTCAATGTGCAATGATGAGGCAATCTATAGAGCAGGTCAACTTTGTGAGTGGTCAAAGACAAGGAGTAAACCGAATGGTAAACAACTCATATTCCTCTACATATAATCCTGGTTGGAGAAACCACCCTAACTTCTCATGGAAAGAAAGAAACCACGATGACAGTATGGCGATCATTCCTGATAAAGGATTGCCTTTACTTACCTCACAATAAGGACCACCTGTTTTTCAACCACGTGGGTTCTTGGGAGAAAGAATAGTAGCATTTGAGGACAGATTTGACAAGGTTGAGAAGTTCATCCAACAAACGGGAGACTCATCCAACAACCAAAGTCAAATCTTGAAGGCATTAGTGGCCCAGGAAGTAAGGCAGAACAATTTAGAACAGTTTCTTAAAGGGCAAGCTACTACCATGCATAACATGGAAGTACAACTTGGGGAATTGCAAAGATAAATGTACATAGAGCATCTGGCTCTCTCCCAAGTTCTACTGAAGTAAATCCTCGTAGCCAAGTTAATGCAATCACCTTAAGAAGTGGCAAGGAATTAGCTTCTCAAAAAGTCAAAAAGAAGGCTAAGGAGAATGTTGTGGAAAGTTTAAACAAGGATACAGAGGAAGAAGTTCTGAAGGAAAAGGTCCCGCAAGAAGAAGTTGCGGAAGAAGAAAAAGTTTACGTACTACCACCACCAATGATCCCGATTCTTCCTTATCCTCAAAGGGTAAAGCGAAAGTCGGGGATGGATGAAAAAATTCTCCATTTTATAGAGAAAATGAAGAATGTTCAGATTAATGTCTCTTTTCTAAAGATGCTAGATCAAGTACCATACTATGCTAAGTTTCTAAAAGAACTCGTCACTAAGAAGAGGAAATAGGAAGATGGAGAGACAATTACCCTTACGGCTAATTATAGCTCTCTAATCTCAAAGAATCTTCTAATGAAGCTAAAAGATCCAGGGAGTTTTACAATTCCCTGTTTCATTGGTGAAACCAAGTTTCCAAAATGACTTTTTGTTTTAGGTGCAAGTATCAACTTGATGCCTTTGTCTATATTTCAAAAACTAGGTTTGTGTGAAGTTAACCAACTTCCATGCTTTTCTAGTTGGCAGACCAAACAATTGAGAAACTATTCGGTGTGGTTGAGGATGTCCTGGTGAAGATTGACAAGTTCATCTTCCCAGTTGACTTTGTGGTTCTGGATTTCTCTGAGGACAAGAACTGTCCACTGATTTACGGCAGACCCTTCCTTAACACTGCACATGCATTGGTAGATGTGCATAATGGTAAATTGGTGCTCAGAATTGGAGACGAGAAGGTTCAGTTTAACATGACAAGTGTAATGCGCCATCCTTTTGATGAAGGGATGTGCATGAAAATTGATGTTGTAGATGAGCGTATCCTCGAGTTCTGCAAGGAGAACATCTCTAGAATTGAGGATAAAGAACTAGAGAAAGAAGAGGAGGATATGGTGGAATAAGTTAAGGAGGAAATTGACAAGAAAGGTCTACTTGAGGAGCTCAAACTTCACTTGAAATAACGTACTCCACCCTCTATTGTAAAAGCTCCTTCCTTAGAACTGAAAGAGCTACCCTCACATCTGAGATATGCGTTCTTAATAGATGGAGAGAGATTACTGATTATTATATTGAATAAGCTCACTAAGGAAGAAGAAGAGAAAGTGCTCACAGTTGTGAACAAACGGATTAAAGCCATTGCTTGGCAAATATCCGATATCAAGGGTATAAGCCTGGAAATTATGATGCACCACATTCACATGGAGGATGGAGCAAGGCCAAGAGTAGACCGACAAAGGAGACTTAATCCTAACATGAAGGATGTTGTTAAGAAAGAAGTGATAAAACTCCTCAAAGCCAGAATTATCTATCCGATCTCGGATAGTGAATAGGTTAGCTCAGTACATTATGTTCCCAAGAAAGGGGGAATGACAGTTGTGATCAACGAGGAAGGAGAGCTCATTCCAACAAGAACTGTGACCAGATGGAGAGTGTGCATTGATTACGTAAATTGAATGACGCCACACGCAAAGATCATTTCCCACTTCCATTCATTGATCAAATGTTAGAAAGGATAGCGAGGTATTCTTATTATTGCTTTTTGGACAGTTACTCTGGTTACAACCAAATTGCAATATAATGCAGAGATCAAGAGAAGACATCTTTCACATGTCCCTTCGGTATTTTTGCATATCGTAGAATGCCTTTTGGATTAAGTTATGCCCCAGCAATGTTTCAACATTGCATGGAGTCTATCTTTTGGGAGATGAACGAGAAGATTATGGAAATCTTCATGGATGACTTCTCTATTTTTGGAGACTCATTTGATCATTGTCTTGACAACCTAGACAAGGTGTTGAAGAGATGTGAAGAAAAGAACCTTGTGCTCAATTGGTAAAAGTGCCATTTTATGATAGACGAAGAAATAGTCCTAGGGCACAAGATTTCTAGAGCTGGTATGGAAGTAGATAGAGCTAAAACTGAAGCAATAGAGAAAATGGATGCACCAACCACCGTTAAAGGAGTTAGAGTATTTCTGGGTCACGCTGAATTTTACAGAAGATTTATCAAGAACTTCTCTCTAATCCCAAAGCCTCTAAAAAATTTACTAGTTAATGATGTATCCTTCAACTTTGATGAGCACTACCTTAAGGCATTTGATGCTCTTAAGAAAGCTCTTATCACAACTCCAGTGATTTCATCACTGGACAAGAAACTTCCATTCGAAATGATATGTAACGTGAGTGATCTAGCTTTGGGGTGTGTGCTTGGACAAAAGGAGGAGGGAAAGCTCCATGTCATCTACTATGCTAGTAGAGTATTGGTAGGAGCTCAACTCAATTATACAACAACAGAGAAAGAGATGCTTGTGGTTTACACATGTGACAAATTCAGACCGTACTTGCTTGGTTCAGAAGTTATAATCTATACTAACCATGCAGCTTTGAGATATCTTTTCTCAAAGCAAGATGCGAAACCTCGCTTGATACCCTTGATTTTGTTACTACAAGAATTTGACTTGTCCATTAAGGACAAGAAAGGAGCTGAAAATGTATTCGCAGATCATCTCTCTAGGTTAGAGAAAAGCGACGGGATGGAGATTGAAGGGAATATTCAAGAAGAGTTTCCGGATGAAACTCTTATGACAATGAGTAGAGTAGAGGCTCCCTAGTATGTGGATTATGCCAACTTTTTAGTTGGAGGAATTATTCTGACAGATCTGAGTTATCCCCAAAGAAAGAAATTTATATGGGATGTTCGGATGTATGTTTGGGATGATCCTTACCTTTTCAAGAGGTGTAGTGATGGGGTTCTTCGACGTTGCATTGCTAGTTGGGAAGTAGCAAATATTTTAGAGCAATGCCATAACACTCCCTACTCAGGTCATTATGGAGCTTCAAGAACTACATCTCGAGTCTTCAAATGCGGTTTCTATTGCCCTTTCATCTTTAAGGATGCACGTAGTTATGTTGAGTAGTGTGACTGCTGCCAAAGAACGAGAAACATCTCAAAGAGGAATGAGATGCTGTTATTTGGAATTTTAGAGATTGAGCTCTTTGACGTTTGGGGATTGGACTTCATGGGTCCTTTCCCAACATCATATGGAAACAAGTATATCTTGGTAGGAGTAGACTACATTTCAAAGTGGGTAGAAACTTTGGCATCACCAACAAATGATGATAGAGTAGTTATCCGATTTATGAAGAAGCTCTTTTCGAGATTTGGGATGCCACGAGCAATAATCAGCGATGGTGGGTCACATTTCTGCAACAAGCAATTTGAAGTCCTGCTTAAGAGATATGGGGTGACGTACAAGGTGGCAACACTTTATCATCCCCAAACTAGCGAACAAGTTGAGCTATCAAATTGAGAGCTCAAGAAAATCTTAGAAAAGATGGTCAGAACAGCAAGGAAGGATTGGTCGAACAAGCTCGATGATGCCTTATGGGCTTATCGCATGGCATTTAGGACACCTGTAGGAATGTCGCCGTATAGGCTTGTTTATGGCAAAGCATGCCATCTTTCAGTAGAGCTCGAGCATCGTGCATTTTGGGGCATTAAAACCCTTAATTACAATTACAAAAAGGCCAGAGAAAGCAGAATCCTCCAACTTGAAGAGTTGGATGAAATGCGAGACATGGCATTCGAAAGCTCAAGGCTTTACAAGGAAAGGACCAAAAGAAGACATGATGCCCACATTATCAAGAAAGATTTTAAGGAGGGACAGCATGTTCTTCTCAATAACTCGCGACTAGGACTCTTCCCGGAGAAGCTCAAATCCAAGTGGAGCGACCCTTACCAAATTGTTAAAGTGTTCCCTTTTGGAGTACTTGATTTGAAAATAGCAACGGGATAGTCTTTTGAGTTAGTGGCCAACAATGCAAAATCTACATTGGAAAGGGCGATATTAATCAAGATGCGGAGGTGCAATCGATTAATATGCCATTGACGAGCGTGTCGAAGCCCCTCAAAATAAATCGATATCTACGGCTTACTAGTTTGTAGCAAATAAGTGGAAATACCGAGTCAGATCCAAGGAAGAACGATAAATGATTAATCTAACTATTAAACAAGAAAGTAAAAGGGGGGAGATTTATGAATGATTGAAAGAAATCTAAACTAAGAAAATGAAAAGAAATATGAATGCAAAAACAATGAGAAACAAATAGTAGATCAAGGTCAGAACACCACGTGGTCGATCATCGGATCACTAAGGATATCTAATTAATTTAGCAAATAAGGGTAAATCTCCTGCAACCATAAAGAGACCACTAACATCCTATAATTGACTAGCCAGCGACCGCATAACTAGTTGTTTATCATCTCATACACCAGGGCAACTATAAGACAATAGCATTAAGAACAGATGTTCCTACTCCTAGCGATTATACTCAAAACCTTGGTATGTACAAACTAGCCTTACTTATTCCTAGTTAATTAGTTTGGTAAAAATCGTTCCTTGCTGAATTAACTTTGCTCCTAGTTCAATTCTAACTGCAACCGCTAATCAGAAATTGATGGCATGTGAGTTCTAGAATAAATTCATGATCGCAAATCATTCAAGAACAAGATTAAGAACAAGCAATGAGTAAATACTAAAATGAACAAGATTAAATAAACAAGATCCTCACAACCATGGGTTCCTCCTCAAATCTACCAAGAGGATTAGTTCCTCATAATAAAATAAAACCTAATCTACGGAATAAAATTGCGATGAATCGGGAAGAGAAAAGATAGTCTAAAATAAAGCTACTAGGGTTATATAACCCTCCTAAACCTAAAATCCTAAAAGGGCCGTCCTAAAGAGTCCTAACTTGTTAGGAAAGTGAATTTCCAATTTTGCCCCGAATTTCCGTCAAATAAAATCTGCTAGATTAGTCTTCAGTATTTTGGCCATAACTTCCTCTTCTGGACTCCGATTTATGTGTATTTTATGTCGCCGAAAAGAGGAAAGAGATATCTTGAATTTTGTATCTGATAGGCTTCTCCAAATGCCGCTCCGAAACGGACGTAAATGCCCCTCCAAGACAGCTGTCCCTATTAGACTCCTCCTTTGAATATAATTCCTTTCCAAAATTGCCTCTTTTCCTATAAATTAGCACAAAGAGCCTATTATTCTGAAATATAAAAAAATCCTAGAAAAGAAAAAATATTGGGTTGCCTCCCAATAAGCACTAATTTAACGTCGTTAGCTAGACGTCTCTTCGATCTCTTTCAACCGGGATTAAATATGTGATTTTGGTCCCGAATCTTCATTTTAACTCGAGAAGGTTGTGCGATCTTCCTCTTCATATTCTCTCTTGGTGCCTTGTCATCCTCTTGAACCATATCTAGTACGTACACATACTCAAATTGATATGAGAACATGCTATCTATATAGGGTTCACCAACTTTAACTTCAAACTCTAATTGTTGTAATTTTGTTGGTGTCACCATAGATAGTATAGTCTCCAGTGGTTCTTCGATGAGCTGCGGCAAGATCATCACCTCACGTTCATCTTGTTCTTCTTCTTTTTCTTCTTCAAGTTCTTCAAGGTCCACCGCTTCCTCTTCACGTTGCATCTCTACATTTACTTCTTCCAACATGTGCTCTTGGTATTCCACATTCAGAAGACTTTCTTTAATCTCCCTTATATCAGCTGCAATTTGAGATATTTGCTCCTCAATATTCTTGATGCTTGCTTGAGTTTGGATGGCGATATTCTGAATGCTCAGGTTAGTAGCTTGGATACTCTGGTTTGTTGTGATGGCCAATGTCCTAATAAAATCTTCCAATGAGGAGTTAGATGCTTGAGTTGGACGGGGTTGATATGAATGAGCATAAGGATCATGATTCCAATGAAATCGATCTCCATAGTACTCAATTGGATAGTTGATCCATCCATCATAATCAGGTTCAAGCGTAGAGGTTGGTAGACCTACACATGAAGCTCTATAAAACATAAGTTAGATCAATCAAACAATACGTAATCCTCCTCGGCAACGGCGCCAAATTTTGACGAGCATGTCGAGGTCCCTCAAAATAAACCGATACTCACAGCTCACTAATTTATAGCAAGTAGTGGAAATACCGAGTCAGATCCAAGGAGGTACGAATATTCAAGAAACCTAACTATCAAAACAAGAAACTAAAAAGGGAGATTGTATAAGAGTGACGATGAAAACAAATTAAACAAGAACGAAGGGAATTGTACGAGTAAATATCAATAAGAGAAAATGGTAGATTCGAGATTGGAGTACCACGGCAGGTCGGTTGATCACTGGATCACAAAAGATAATCTAACTCATGTAGCAAATAGGGGTAAATCTCCCGCAACTACAAAGAGACCACTAACATCCTATAATCAACTAGCTACGCAACTGTCTAACTAATTGTTTATCACCTAACAGACAGAATATCAATCGATTTCTAATCTAGAAGGCAATAGCATTAAGAATAGATGTTCCTACTCCTAGTGATTATACTCAAAACCTTGGTATGTACAAACTAGACTTATTTATTCCTAGTTAATCAGTTTGGTAACAACCGTTCCTCACAAAATTAACCTTGCTCCCAGTTCAATTCCTAACAACAACCGCTAATCAGAAATTAATGGCAAATCAGTTCTAAAATAGATTCACAACTGCAAACCATTCAAGAACAAAAATAAGCACAAGGAATAAATAAATACTACTGAATAAGATTGAAATGAACAAGATCCTCACAACCGAATCCTTGGGTCTCCTCTCTCAAATCAACCTAGAGGATTAGTTCCTCATATTCATGACAAAGATAAAATAAAAATGAGTTCCGTTCTCTGGAATGCAAAGTTACCTCAAAACTAGGTCTAGAGAGTTTTTATAAGTCCTAATAACTCAGAAAACCTACAAGGGTCGTCCTCCATGTAATTAACAATATTGCCCCTGAATTTCCGCAATAGTCTCCTATCAGATTAGTCTTTAGTGTTTTGACCATAACTTTCTCTTCCGGACTCCGATTGTTGCGTTCTTTATATGGATAGAAAGAAGAAAGAAAGATCTTCAATTTTGTGTCGATACTCTTCCTCAAATTCTGCTCCGAAACTAACGAAAATGTCCTTCCAAGACAACTGTCCCTATTAGACTCCTCCTTTGAATATAATTCCTTTCCAAATTTGCCTCTTTTCCTATAATTTAGTATAAAGATCCCATTAGTCACCTAAAACTCAAAATATAACTAAAATAATGCTGAACTAATGATAAAAGTATAAAAACAACTCAAAATCCTGTGCGTTTAATGCGTGTTTTAGACACACATCAGCCATCCAGTGCTTGACCGTTTGAAACAAAGTAAGGCTCTTTTACCTGTAGAGAATAAAGAACAGGATGTTTTGCGCTAAGTATATTCGTTTAGTCAGTGTCTTAGTTACTAGGAAGATCCCGATTGATATATGTCTCATCATTCTCTGTCAAGCACAAGAGACCTTGAGAATTGAGAGACGAGAAGAAAATTTCTTGAGACACTTTAGAGGAACATCAAAGAGTGCCTTCAAGAGGAGGATGAAGAGATTTGAATTTTGTCTAAGGTGCGGAAAATTGGAACATGACGGAAAATGTAGCAAGAATAGCACTAACTTGCAAATTGAGCATACCGTGCTACTACGTCACAATCCTATTAGGCTTAAAGCCGAAAAGGTTGCACGAAGAGGTAGTTCATCATGGTATGTCATTCGTGATTTATGTGAATTGCGAACATTAAGTTGCACTTTTAACCCATGCAGATGGGGCATCTAGTTTTTCAAGCTTTCCAGGAACTCAGCGTAAATAAAAGCCAAAAAAATTAGTTTAGCATGTTTGTTTCTTTTGTGTGATCTTTTAGTTAGTGTTTATATATATTTTATGTCATTTTTGAGGTTTGTACATATATGGTGCACACTTAGGGATATAGCACATGCCATGTCTTGTGAGTTGGAGAGAACTGGCGCACGCCAATGAAGATTGCGTACACCAGGTTGTGCAAAAAAGAGGAAGCTGGCGCACGCCAACGATCCTGGCGTATGCCTGGTTTGGGCAGAATCGACTATAAAGCTCTCAGACAGTCGAGCTTCTTCATAAAATTTAAAATTCCAAAAATTCCCGTTGTCCAAAACTTCCAAATTTCATGAGCCCAACACTCCCAAACCATTTACCCACACTTCCAAAGGTCCAAAATACAGTTTACAATAGCGGGTGATGAAGGATCTAACCAGATTCCATGTAGAGATAGGAGGAAGCGAGCACGAAATCCTTTGCCTTCTTCACCAGGTTCTCCACTCTCAGACATCCGCGGCCGCTACAATGCTCCCTTCACAATCTTCCACGATTGGGAAGGAGAGAGGTTTCAAAAATTCTCACGACTTAGTGCCCTTAGTCATTTTACGATTAATTGGGAAGAAATGCAAATACTAGGGGTAGATAGACAACTGAGGTCAGCTTTTAGGAAACTAGGATAGAGGTACTTCAAGAATAGGGAGATTATGGCTAGGCAAGAATTAGTGTTAGAATTCTATTGCACATTATAGGTTTCGGCTAATAGATAATCATTTATTGTACATGTATTCGACACTGACTTTTGCATGGATGAGAGTGAGTTTAACGACCTGTTTAGCCTTAAGGCTGGACCAGGTGCGTTAGACTTTACACATGCTAGTCAGGCCCACCGGGCATGGTATGAGATTACAGGTTTTGAGCAATATGAGTTGGGGAGGGTGCCCAATGCACTAATTAGAGAACCTTATTTAGGCATCCTCTATTGCTTTATGACTCTGACCATTAGTTGTCAGTGGGAAGAGTCTAAAGTCTTCCGATCTCAGCTATATGCCATTGATTGCCTCTGCCATGATATTCCTTTTAGCACCTTTGCTATGATCATCGACTGCTTTGCTAGATCCATTAGCGATAGGGAACCTAGGTATCTTTACTTAGGTGATATTGTTTCTCGCATTGCATGTCATCGTTTTTCGAGGCAATTTGCAGATTTTTGTAGAATGGTTTTGGAGCCAATATCGCTCAATATCGAGAAGCTCCACATGAGCGAGCTAATCAAGAAGATGATGATTGATGGAGTTGAGGTCGTCGAGTACAAGCCTTGGGAGGAGAGACAGGCAGTCCAGTTACGCCTTGGGGCACTAGGAAAGGTGCTAGCACAAAGAGAGGCGCAGCAAGAGCAGCAGGAGTAGGCAAGCCCGAGCCATCAGTACTAGGCCCAGCATGATAATGCAGGGCCGAGTCATCAGGCACCTAACTCGTAGTTAGAGATTCAATTTTTACATGAGCAGTTAGTTGGATGGGATGCAGGTACAGCTATAGGGTCATGGAGAGCAGCTTTATGGATACGGTGTACAACTGCAGGACTACGCAGTTAGCAATGCGACCGGATGGGATCGCTAGTACAATTATAATGCTCACATAGAGGACAAGCTAAGAGATCAGAGAGAGGAGCAGAGGGCGTTCTATGCCGAGTCTAGAACTCACATGGAGGCACAGTGGGTGTATATGGAGCAACAGCGAGCGCACGCTGAGTGGATGCACACCTAGACTGAGAACTTTGGCGGCGGTGTCTTGTTCCCACCACCACATCCTCCAGCTTTTGATGATTGACAGGGAACTCATATTTCTTTACTTTTGTATTTTTCTTTATTTGTTTTCTTTGTTTGTTTATTTTCATGTATTTTGACTCTGTTTTTGTATTGTGTGTTTGTAACTCATTTAATGATTGTGTTATGCTACTAGACGGTGATCCTATTAGGCTTAAAGCCGAAAAGGTCACAAGAAGGTAGTCTACATAACAAGTCATTAGTGAGTTATTCTATTGCATGTTTTTTGTGTATGTTTGTTTCGAGATTGGTTTTTCATATCTTTGTTGACTTAATATGGAAGTGTTCCCATTTTGAGCTCTTCAGGGTTCAATTTCCCTGATGCTTCTTAACGTACTAGGTCATCGAGATAAAACTATCTCAACTTTATTTTTCTATTTTAGATTAGGTGCTTATTAGTATCTTAGACACCTTGAGGACAATGTGTCATTCAAGTGTAGGGGAGGGTTCCTTCTCGGAATCTTCCTTTTAGGTTGTTTAGTATGTCAGCATGTTAGGTTGTTTTTTTAGGTTTAGACTTGGTGTGAATTTTTCAAAAACTTGATCCCCCTAAAAAATTTTCAACTTGTGTTAGAATTTATCATTTTCTTAGTTAGAAATTTAATTTGAGCATAAAGCCTAGGAATTGGGTAGAAATCTTGCACTCTGTTATTTAGATTAGTGGTTTCACTATGTAGACTAGACTAGAGGGTTGATGAGTGTACCTTGTGAGTATTTGAGCCGAAGGAAGAGACACCCGTCTCTATATTTTGCATGAGGTGCATACTTAGTCAGTTGATCGAGGTATCCTACTGATTAGAAGTGGTCTTCGGCATTGTGAAACACCTCCAACCACCATCACAATATAGTTTTATGAAGTAGGGTTGTCGATCCCACGAGGATTAAGCGAACGCCTTACTCAACTTACTTACTATGTTTTAGGAACTTGATTAGGATTGAATGGTTTGGTAACTAACACACCAACAAGCACAAAATATCAACAAGATCAACAACAACACAAATATAAAGACAAGCAAATTTAGCAAATAAAACTAAAATGATATGATACCTAAGATAATTTGAACAAACAAAATGGTTTGTGGGGTTTTTAAGTTTGTGTCATGGTCCAAGTGCTTCAAGTTAATACTTAGCTAAGACCAAGTGAACTCGATGTGCCCTCACAATCATCAAGTCACAAAATCCTAGCTAAACATCAACCATAAGTATCAGACTTTAGGACAACCAATTACCAAAAAAATCCTCATCTTACAAGGCAATGGATCAACTAAATAATTTTTCGATCTAATCTTTCTCCTCTCGAAGATCAAGACTCGATTATGTTCAATATTCTAGGTGGCCAATCTAGTTTAAGCATTAAGTTCTTAACAAGTTCATGGTCCTTATCATTTTTACCCATTTTAAACCATTATCATGCTTAAGGTTTCAAGGCATAATATCAAAACAAAACTACTTAAACATATTTATTATATAAACAAGCAAGATCATGAATATATTACATGAACAAAGGTAAGAGGAAAGCAAGAAGTAAAGAGTAAGGAAGAGTTACAAAGTCCAAGCCTAAGCTTGGTTTATGGCTTTGGTTTTTCTCCTTTCTTCTTTCTCCTTTTTCTTCTTCTTTTTCTTCTTCATTTGTTCTCGGCCACCACTCCTCCTCTCTTTCTCTCTTTCTTTTTTTTCCCTTTGGTACGTGAGTTTCGTTGGAGAGTTAGCTGAGTGCTTCTTGCCTTAGCTGATTTATTAACTAACTACAACTTAGCTAATGGAAATTATTAAATTCTAACTTAATCTAATATCCTAACAACTAACTTAACTTGGTCGCTAACTTTTATTAATTTTCCACATAAGTTTGACTTAGTTGTTAATGAAAATAACAAGTGTTGGCCACTTATTTTGGCTTATACATGACTTTCCTGCAGCCACCACAAAGTTGGCGCACTCCACCAAAATATTGGCGCCCTCCAATTCCAAAGATTGGCGCACTCCAAGTCTTTATTGGCGCCCTCCAAGTCATGCCTAGTTATCCATAAATGGCGCCCTCCAATTCAAGGATTGGAGCCCTCCAAGTCATGCTTTGTCATATATTTGGCACCCTTCAATGCAAGATTGGCGCCCTTCAAGTTTTTGTCATGCATATGATGCATATGTCTTGCATATGGCGCCCTCCAATCATCACTATTGCAAACATGTCTTTCTTTCTTGCAATGCCGACAACTTAGACTCCAAACCGGTTGATTCCCTTTTGATAAGTTGTTGCTAAGGATGTCTTCTTTCCAATGCCACTGACGGCGCCTCAATCCAACTTTGTATGAGGAAGTTATGAACTTTTTAGTTGGAAGAGGTCAAGGTTGGCGAGCTCCAATGGTAGCTACAATTTCAACCAATCTTTTTGCCATTTTGCCTTGTCGAGTCTGTTTTGCTTGCATCCTCGAGGTCTTGATCATGCCTCCTTAGATCATTGTATGTAAAGCTCCTAAAAAACAAGAAAACATAAGAAAAATGAACAAAGACGACAAAAGAACAAAATGTACAAAAATAAGACATATACAAAGAAAACACACTTAAACAATTAATTACAAAGCTAAAACTTCAATAAACTGTACACGAATAATGAGTGTTTTTGACACTCATCACACCCCCACACTTGAATCTTTGCTTGTCCCCAAGCAAAACTCAAATGCGGACATAGACAAAATAAAAACAAACAAACATAAATCATGATAAAAGAAAAACACACAAAAAGGAAAGGACTCGGCATAAAAAATTTGTAACTTGACTCCCCTAAAAAACATCAGCTTAAGTCAAAAGACTATCCCTACATAGCTCGTTCATTAACTTAATCACAAAACGAACGAATCAATAGACACCTCTAACATATAATTGTTTAAACTAATATTAACACCATGTAAAAGACACTAGAACGTTAATCTCTCAATGATTAGAAAGTTTAACTCACTCAATGTATAAGTAGGCAACTTTCTATCACTCGCATACTTAGTCAATATTTTTCGAGCATCCTATGTCCTACTCAGCAATGTCTAAAGTCATATGGTTGTTAATGATCAGGGGGTCTTTATATCGGGTTGTAATGGGGCTTAAGGTAAAGGTGAGGTAAAATATTTGGATAGTGGTTAAACCACCCAATCCGAGGATGTATTACAAAAGTAACTAGTCACTAGGCTATTCTAGACATCCTCACTAAAAATAATAAAGCTCTCACCCATTTTCCCAATATTCTATGACTATGAAGCTCAAGTCTTGCCAACAATTCATGCTTTATTCACAACTTTCTTTTTGCACTTCTTTTCTTTGTTTTTCTCTTTTTTTATTGTTTTCTTTTCTTTCCCCCTTTTTTTACTAACACAATATTTACAACACATTTTTTTATAAACAAACTAAAATAACTTAGCATGTTCTAGGCAAAACCCGGTTTCTACACTTGACCACTTAAGTTTCTAAAATTTCCACGACTTAAACCATTTACATGAAGCTACCAACTAAACCCATACAACTTTTCCTATAATCCTCAGATACGATGGTCAAAGATAAGGAAGATTGGTCATTTAGGCTAAAAGTTGGTTACCTAGTCTATAATCAAGAAAAGACTAGGCTCAACTTGGTTTACGCAATTGGAAATTATTAGGATTTTGTCTCTAAAGCTCTAGGCTCAAATGTCAAAAAAATGCCCCCGTCTTCCCACTAACTTCCACACAACTAAGACTATGACAAGTATTAGTAGGACACTTTAATCAACCAACTTAGTATGCACCTCATAAAAAGAATTGGAGACGGATGTCTCTTCCTTCGGCTCAAAGTTCTCACAAGGTTCGCACACAAACATTCTAGTCTAGTCTATACAACGGAACCACTAGTCTAAATAACTAAGTATGAGGTTTCTACATATTCCTAAGCTTTGTGCTCGAGTTAATTTCCTAACTAATAAGGTGATGAATCTTTAAACACAAGTTGAAAATTTTTGAAGGGGGTCAAATTTTGAAAAATTTACACCAAGTCTAAACCTAGACACACATATATAAACATTCTGTACACAAAAGGAAAATTCCTGAAGGGAACCCTCCCCCACACTTGAATGACACATTGTCCTCAAGGTGTCTAAGATACTACTAAATACCTAATTACAAAAAGAAAACAAAAAATCAAAATTGAGAAGCAGCAAGGAGATCGAACCCTACAGAGCTCAAATCAGAACACTTCCATACCGGATAACCAAAGATATGAATAAACGTATCTCAAAACAAGCATACAACAAAAAAATATGAACAAACAACATATATCATAAAAGTACGAAATGACAATAAAGGAAATTAAAATTAAAATAAAGGAAAAAGGAGCTCCCTGGTCGATTCGTTGTGTGCCTACTGCAGATCATTGTACACCTATGTTCTTCAAGATGGTCTTGTTGACTTGCCATGGTGAACGTCAAATGTGGATAGAGTGTGCAATGGTAAAGTTTGAACTGTTAGACTTATAAACAAAAGACATTAATTCTAAACAAACACACACAAATAAAATGCAAATAAATTAACACACTTTATAATACAATCTACACTAATTTTTTGGCTTTTATTTACGCTGCGTTCCTGGAAAGCTTGAAAACCAGACGCCCCATTCTGATGGGTCACAAGTGCAATTTTGACTTTCGTAAATCACACAACTCATTAATGGCGTACCATGATGAACTACCTCTCTGCGACCTTTTTGACTATAAGCCTAGTTGAGTCACCAAGTAGTAATACAGTATTCACAACTTGTGAGGAGTGCTATTTTTGCTACAGTCTCCATTGTGTTCTAACTTTTCATACCTAGTTCAATACCCAATATAAATTGTTGAGCAAAACAATCATAAAGGAGCAACTTCTTATCCCTCATCAATCGCAAAAATGCAGACATCTGCCAATCAACCAATAGGTCGATGGCACTCACATTAGTCATAGGATTGAGAGATTTCAAAATCTCACCCAAGTTTAACCAATCCAAACCAAGAGTGGGAGGTTGTTCAACATTCTAGTCGGGTGTCTTACCTTCACTTTCCATATCCAAGATTAAAGGTTCAGCAAACCTTTTTGGATCTTGAAGTTGAGGTGAAATATTATGGCAGATAACACTAGACTCTTCCTAGATATGGCTTCCTCTTTTTCCTCCAAATCTTTAATGTTCGCCAAATCTATGGTTGAGCAAGATTTACCCTTAAAGAAATTAGCACTAGTAATAGGCTCGTCAACTTCTTTTTTAGTGTTCTCTTCAAACCCAATCTCTTCTTTCTCTTCTTCCTTTTCCTCATTTTTTTCATCCTCTTTTGAAAGTGCGTTGGCATGAATAAACAAGCTCGTCAGGGTTTCTTGGTACCAGTCCTCTATTTCAAAATCCCCTAAACGCCCCTTGTTCTCTATACTATATAAATCTTCTAGGAATGACGTTGAATAGTTGCATGATTGTTGAGAAATGTATGAAGGTTCCTCAACTTTTAAGTCCATTTGCTTATCGTCATCCTCCACTTGCACTTCATTATTTTCCCCTAAATGATAGATTAGCTCAAATGGTTTAATGAAGATGGCATCTTTTGTATGTGCACTAGTGTAAATATCATCTGAGTGAACTTGCGCTCTCTCAAAAGTTTGACTTGGCATACACAATTTCTCAACCTCATTGAGTAGTATATCATTGCCATTTTCAAACATCTTATCCATTCTTGCTACCATTGAGTCTAGTCTATCTTCAAGGGTATCAGACCTTAGAGGTTGAACTTCTTCATTGCACCATGAGGAATAAGGATTTCCGCTCCACGTTGGAATATGAATGGTGTCATGTTGCCCTTGATCGTACTGCTTGAAATTCTCATAATCTGATGGTGCTCCATGGCGGGTAGGGAACCAGTATTCTTCGCATTAACTTTTCTCATGTCCCTCATATCCGCACCACTCATAAGTCCAAAGCTGAGCTTGGGTGAGATTGAGTTTTCTTTTATTTGCTTCCACCAGTTCATGTGTGTCCTCAACTTTGTCGTTAAAAAATGATCTTTGAATTCCATTGTACCAATGGTAACCAAAGGAATTCATCCTTTCTTGTTGAAGTCTTTCTTGATCTAGCCTCTTTTGTAAAAGTTTTTCTTGTCGCAATGTCCTTTCCAAGTGTGCTACGTTCACTTTACTTTCCAAAAGGAAGTTGGTGGTTGAGCTCGTTTTGGGCATGCAACATAAAAAATTTATAACGTTTTCGTCCGATCTCCTATTTAGACAAGGTCAGAGGCAAATGAAAGAAGACTTCCAATGCTACAACTTTGAATAAGGAAATTTTTCCCAAATTGGATTTTCACTATTAAAATAGTGAAAATACGAGGCTAATCGTATTCTACGTTTTGGCAAGACTCGTCCAAAAATTGTATTTTGCTCGTACAACTTCAAAATACGATATCTTTTTCGTCCAAACTCCAAAATAGATGAGGTCAGCGGCGTTGGAAAGAAGACTTCCCAAACTACAACTTCACCTTGACTTGCTTTAAAAAATTCGGACTTAAGGACCTCCAGAAAAATAAAATGCGAGCTGGCCAAAATTTTCCGAGCAAGTTTTTCGCAAGAATTGTCAGAAATGACCTTTGTGTGTTCAAAATGCGATAATTTCTTCGTCCGAACTCCAAAAAATGCAAACTCAGCGGCTATGGAAAGAAGACTTCCATGTCCACAAAGTTGGCTTGGCTTTCTTTTACAAATTCGGATGTTTTGACCCTCGGAAAATAAAATTCCAACCTAAAATTGCTTGGCAAGAATTTTCGTGCAAGTTTTTCGCAAGACTCGTCAGATTTGACCTTTGTGACTTGTAAATGCGATAACTGTTTCGTCCAAACTCCAATATGGGTGAAATCAACAGAAAATGAAAGAAGAATTCCTAGTGCACAATTTTGGATTCTAGATGGCCAAAAAAGTAAAATCCGCGAATGGCAGTAGCTAAAAAAAATTTCCGACGAGTTGCAAGAAAATGTTTTAGTTGACAAAAGTTCCTAATCCAAGTTCGTAAGGTAAGCTTTAGCTTCGAAACTCAATCCCTGGCAACGGCGCCAATTGATTAGAGGTGGTCTTCGGCATCGTGAAACACCTCCAACCACCGTCGCAATATAGTTTTATGAAGTAGGGTTGTCGATCCCACGAGGATTAAGCGAATGCCTTACTCGACTTACTTACTATGTTTTAGGAACTTGATTTGGATTGAATGGTTTGGTAACTAACACACCAACAAGCACAAAATATCAACAAGATCAACAACAACACAAATATAAAGACAAGCAAATTTAGCAAATAAAACTAAAATGATATGATACCTAAGATCACTTGAACAAACAAAATGGTTCGTGGGGTTTTTAAGTTCGTGTCATGGTCCAAGTGTTTCAAGGCAACTAATCTATGCTCTTGCACTAAATTAGTCTAAGTTAATACTTAGCTAAGACCAAGTGAACTCGACGTGCCATCGCAATCATCAAGTCATAAAATCCTAGCTAAACATCAACCATAAGTATCACACTTTAGGACAACCAATTACCAAGAAAATCCTCATCTTACACGGCAATGGATCAACTAATTAATTTTTCGATCTAATCTTTCTCCTCTCGAAGATCAAGACTCGATTATGTTCAATATTCTAGGTGGCCAATCTAGTCTAAGCTTTAAGTTCTTAACAAGTTCATGGTCCTTATCATTTTTACCCATTTTAAACCATTATCATCCTTAAGGTTTCAAGGCATCATATCAAAACAAAACTACTCAAACATATTTATTATATAAACAAGCAAGATCATGAATATATTACATGAACAAAGGCAAGAGGAAAGCAAGAAGTAAAGAGTAAGGATGAGTTACAAAGTCCAAGCCTAAGCTTGGTTTATGCCTTTGGTTTTTCTTCTTTCTTCCTTCTCGTTTTTCTTCTTCTTTTTCTTCTTCATTTGCTCTCGGCCACCACTCCTCCTCTCTTTCTCTCTTTTTTTTCCCTTTGGTACGTGAGTTTCCTTGGAGAGTTAGCTGAGTGCTTCTTGCCTTAGCTAATTAATTAAGTAACTACAACTTAGCTAATGGAAATTATTAAATTCTAACTTAATCTAATATCCTAACAACTAACTTAACGTGGTCTCTAACTTTTATTAATTTTCCACATAAGTTAGACTTAGTTGTTAATGAAAATAACAAGTGTTGGCCACTTATTTTGGCTTATACATGACTTTCTTGCAGCCTCCAAAAAGTTGGCGCACTCCACCAAAAGATTGGCGCCCTCCAATGCCAAAGATTGGCGCACTCCAAGTCCTTATTGGTGCCCTCCAAGTCATGCCTAGTCATTCACAAATGGCGCCCTCCAATTCAAGTATTGGAACCTCCACGTCATGCCTTGTCATGTACTTGGCGCCTTCCAATGCAAGATTGGCGCCCTCTAAGTCTTTGTCATGCATATGACGCATATGTCTTGCATATGGCGCCCTCCAATCATCACTATTGCAAACATGTCTTTCTTTCTTGCAATTTGGACCACTTAGACTCCAAACCGGTTGATTCCATTTAGAAAGGTTGTAGCTAAGGATGTCTTCTTTCCAATGCCGCTGATGGCGCCTCAATCTGACTTTGTATGATGAAGTTATGAATTTTTAGTCGGAAGAGGTCAAGGCTAGCGAGCTCCAATGGTAGCTACGGTTTCAACCAATCTTTTTGCCATTTTGCCTTGTCGAGTCCGTTGTGCTCGCATCCTCGTGGTTTTGATCATGCCTCCTTAGATTATTGTCCATAAAGCTCCTAAAAAACAAGAAAACATAAGAAAAACGAACAAACACGACAAAAGAACAAAATGTACAAAAACAAGACATATACAAAGAAAACACACTTAAACAATTAATTACAAAGCTAAAACTTCAATAAAATGTACACGAATAATGAGTGTTTTTGACACTCATCACCTACTAGTACTTATCATAGTCTAGGTTGTTTGGAAGTTAGTATGATGACGGGGGCATTCTTTGACATTGAGCCTAGAGCCTTAGAGACAAAATCCCTTATGTATCTGTTGTTTAAACCATTTGAGCCTAGCCTTTTCTTGATCGTAGATTAGGAAGCCAACTACAAACCTTATATCATCCATCTTCCTTACCTTTGATCATCCGATTCGAGGACTTATAGGTTGGTATGTGTATTGGGTTTAGTTGGTAGCTTGGGTTTCATTTAGTTTATATCTGTCGTGATGTGGTAGTATGGCCATGTTAGAAGCCGAGTCTTTGCCAAGAATGTGCTAAGTTTGTAAAGTTTGTGAATGTTATGTTCATGTGAAAAAAAGAGAAAAAGGAAAGGAAATGAAAAAGAATGTGATGTTGAATAAGGCATGTGGTCTAGGCAATACTTGTGCTTCGCGGTCTTAGGAAATTGGGATATTTGGGGAGTGTGCTTATTTATGTTATATATGTGAGGATGTTTAGATTAGACGAGTGATTAGTTACATTTGTGACATATCCTCGGATTGGGTAGTTTAGCCACTATCCACATATTATACCCTACCTTTACCTTAAGCCCCATTACAACCCGATGAAAAGACCCCCTGATCATTAGCAACCATTGCAACTTTTAGATAATGCTGAGTATGACATATGATGCTTTGAGTACATTGACATGTATGCGGGTGATAGGAAGTTGACCATACAGATATGAGTGAAACACTTGTCTATCCTCGTGAGGTCAACCTTCTAGTGTCTTTTATGTAAAGTTAACACTTGTTTAAACAATTGAGTACTGAGGTGCCTACAAGTTCATTGTACTTTGTGTTATGGATTGAAAAACTAACTTAGATTATGATTTGATTGTGATGCGAGTTGAGGTTTTTGAGGGAAGTTAAGTGTATTCATGCTATGTCTTTACCTTGTTTTGTGTTTGTTTGTTTGTATTTGATTTTGGTTTAGGTTGTCCTTTTAGTAGATCGTTCTTAGTGTTTTAGGTTGATTTAGTTATGTTTTAGTTGTCTTAGTGTTAGTTTTTGTTCATTGTGTGTTTATTTTAAGTTTATTATTATTCATTAAGTTTGCTTGTTTTTAGGAGCATATTTGAGGAGAAGTAGAGGACGTTCGAGTGGACATGCGAAGGTATGGACGAGAAGGAAGTCGCGATGCCAATGAGTGCTTATCACAAGAAGCTGGCGCACACCATCCCCCTATAGCGCATGCCAAATAGCCATTACTCAGACGACCATCTACTCAAATGACCAGATGCACTCAAAGAGGGAAATCGTGAAGACCTGGCGCACGCCACTTGAAGCTGGCACACGCCAGACCAGATGGACAGAAGTAAAATAAAGCTGAGTGTTGGACAAATAAATGGCAAGACTTGACAAGGGCGGCTTAGAGCTTTCTGAAGGAAAGGGGGACAATGGTTGACTCTTTTTAGATATTTTTAGGTTATATATTTTAGTAGATAAGTTAGATTAGATATTTAGATTACTATTTCATTAGTTACTTAGTATATATGTTAGTTTTGCTTTGTAAAGTAAGGAGGACGAATTGGACCAAAGGAGACATTAACTTTGGTCAAAAAATAGATGTAAATATTGGTTTTTAGTAGAAGAACGTGGACTTGAAGAGGGGGAGCTTAGAGTCTTGATAAGTCTCCATCCTTTTTACTCTTTGTCTATGTTAATGCTTTGTGTTTATATAAATATGTGTGAGTAGTTTGCTGTGAGTTTTGTGCCTTAATGCCTTGTATGTAGCCACAGTTTAGAGGGGTTAAAATGTGTAGGAACATGTTCTTATTAACAAACTTCATGCCATGCTTTGACTTGTTTGATCACCAAGTTATTGTACTTAGTCAAATCTTGAGACCAAAAGGAGATATGTTTAATAGAAATGTTAGTTTGATGATCCATTGCTTTGATAGAAGAGAAATCTTCCTTAGCTACTGATTGTCCTTCGAGTGATATGCATAGTTGGTTCTTGATTGAGATTAGTTAGTTGGTGGGGTCGAAAGAACATGTCTAACCTTCTAAGCTTAGTTAAGGGTTAATTTAGATCTTTCTAGTGTGAAAGTGTAGATTGATTGTCTTTGAAACACTGGTACCTTGTCACATGCTTTGTATACCCCCTGAATCACTTGGTTATATTAGTTTTTAAGGTACTTAGCTCGCTTCTAGCTTTTTAGTTGTTAATAATCTGTTTTGTTATATAAACTATCTAAATGCTTGTTCTTATGCTCTTGATGCTTGATGTTTGAGACTTTAGATCACTTGCGTTCAAGTACAAACTTTATAATATTATCCTAGTTAAGTAAGTAAACCCTAGAGTAGGGCTAACACCTCAATCTTTGTGGATCGATAACCCTACTTACTCTATTTGCAATTCGCTACAACTCTGCTGCTGAAGCACTGGCGCACGCTATCCTTGTTGGCGCACGCCAGGTGTGTTAGTCTGTTAGCTTTTTGTTCGCGCCAGGTGCTTTGGCGTGTGCTAAAGCTTTAGGCTGGTCTAGGGGTGGCACACGTCACCCATTTCTGGTGTACTCCAGGAAGGTCTGACATACAACCGATCATCCATTATCAAGCAGAATTTCGATAATACATTATCGAGGAATAGCAAAGACTAATGTCAAGGAGGTTACTGAGGATGAGCCTGTTTTAGATGAGGAGGTTATGGAGGATGAAACTATTATGGATGAGGAGGTTATGGAGGAGGAGGATGATGAGGAGGAGGTTTTCAAGGATCATGAGGAATTCAGAACTGTATTAAAATGATATATAGTCAGGAATTTTTATTCGTATTTCAATTTGTCAGGAATGAATCTTCAAAGATAACAATATCTTGCAAAGGATAGTGTCCTTAGAGAATTCATGCTTCAAGGTTGAGTGATCAGAAGGTGTTCATGGTGAAGAGTCTCAATGATGTCCATACTTGTTTGCATGTGTCAAATGACTGCTTAGCAAATCTTAAATGGATTGTAGCTCAGATAAAAGATTTATTAAGAGAAAATCCAAACTTGGATAATAAAACAATTGAGCTTCTCTAAAGTCATAGGGGATGAAACCCAAAAGCTGAAAACTATGGAGAGCCAAAATTTTTTGCAAAGAGGTAGATTTAAGGTGATCATATTGATGGCTACCAAAAACTTCATAAGTATTGTGAATTGCTACTTAAGGTGAACCCAAGATCTGCGATCAAATTGCAAGGACACCCAAGAAGTGGCACATATCAGTCTCTAAAATATTGGAGGGTGTTCATATGCCTACATGCTATGAAGTGGAGTTTCATAGGTATAAACTTATCATGAGTATTGATGGCTACCGCTTGAAAGAGCCATTTGGAGGTGTGTTGCTGTCTGCCATTAGAATTGATACAAATAATGGCATTGTTCTAATTGCTTGGGCAATTGTTGAAAAAGAAAATACTGCTAAATGGTTGTGATTCATGGAGCTCTTATCCAATTATTTAGGTGAACATTCTAATGGAAAACTTCTTATATTCATAAGTGATGGCCAAAAGGTATAGTTTACTTACCTGTTAATTACATAATTTTTGTATAGTTGGCTATTATTGTAACCACCATTTGACTAATTTACAGGGTCTTAGAGATCAAATTAAAGGTGCCTTCCTAAATGCAAGACATAGAAGATGTTGCAAGCATATCGTAGCCAACTTGAAAGACACCTTTAAAGGTATAGATGTGAGTAGTTTTTTTGGATAATGGCTTATATAACAATAAGAGCAGAATAGAACAAGATGATGACACTCTTGAAATTGAAGCAAGTTCCCGGAAAGATGATAAGCGGTCAAATGATGACTCTAAGAACTTGATTGCAAAGGATCCCTCTTGAAAAGTGGTCAAGGTATGCCTTCGATGATTATGTCAAGTCGATAGATGTTACCAATAATATTGTAAAATCTTTCAATAAGTGGATTTTGGATTTGAGAGATGCTCTAATAGTTGAGCTGCTTGATAAATTGAGACAACAAGTGATGATTAGGTAGCTTGAAAAATATTTGATGGTAGAAAATTATGCTTGGACTATTGTTCCATCTGCCATGAAACAACTGAGAAGGTTGGGTGGACTATATAAGAGATGTAAGATTTTTCCTGCTATGAACTTAGAGTTTGAAGTTGAGAGTGAAGAAAGAAAGTTTGTTATGAAGCTTGAAGGACATACCTATTCTTGTAATGTGTGGTAGTTAAGTAGAGTGCCTTACGTACATGTTGTAGTATGTGTCACTTATCTAAAAAGAAATCCTTGTGACTATGTCCATGAACACTTCACTGTTGAAATATGGAAGCAGACATACCCGCTATGTGTCCATCCCTTTGCATAAAAGGATTTGGAACCAGATGAGGGTTTTGATTTATATGTTCCTCTTATACTAATAAGAAGAATGGGTAGATCTAAGAAACTGAGGATCAGACAAGAAACAAAGTGTCTGCCATCAACTAGGTCAAACATGATTAAATATGCAACATATGGACTAACACACAATAAACGGAGCTGTCAAGGAGGACCTACTAAGGGTAAAAGAAAAAGCACCTTGGTATGTTCTATTTCTTATTTAAGTTACTTGCTTTATTTCACTTTCACATATTTTAATGCATAAGTATTGTCTTTTGTAGCAACAAAGGCAGAAACAAGTTGTGCCCCAAGTTGGACTCTCACACGCGACCCGCTCAACACATGTACGACAATAGGTTTGGAGTTGTTTGATGCACATTACAGCTATTATTATCCACTAGCATAACTTGTGTCAATCTGATTTATGTTTTTAATTGTGTTATGTAGCTATTTGGTGGACCTTCTGACATGTCACCACAAACGGAGGTTAATTTTAAGCATGAAGAATTTATCACATGTACTATCTATAGGCCTGTAAAAATCATCCTGCAAAGAGGTAGAGTATCGAGAACAAGCTAGAACTGGCTCCGCTGGAAGAGGAAGAGGAAGATCAACTACTACCAGAGGGGGGCTTCAAGTGAAGGAAGAGGAAGAGAAAGAGCATATGGATGAGGAAGAGGAAGATCAATTGCTGCTACATAAACATCCGAAAGTCAAGCAAGTACTACATAGACTAGACGTAGCTTGCTATTTGATTAGAATGATTGTAATTTCATTGTGAGCTATAATAGATGTTGTTGCATTTTGTTAGCTAAAGATCCAAACTTTGTTAGCTAAAGATTCGAACTTTGTTAATTGAAGTATTCAGCTTTGTTGACAGCTTATTTCATCAACACTGCTACTAATATTTTTGGTTGTTATGAACTTAAGAATTCAGGATTGTTAACAATATGTTCCATCATCACATTCTGGATCACGTTTGATGCTAATGAAGACTAGAATTTGTAATATATATTTGTTAAGAAACACATTTAAATGTCATGAACACAAACATGTAGATTGAATTTTATTGCATAGCAAACTTCATTACACTCAAAAGAGTAGAATAAATGAGTTTTGTAGATTATCTTTTGCATACAAGAGTAGCATAATATACAATATTGAATATTATCAAGAAACACATTATTGAAGTAGCCATCTTTTGTAACCTCATCTTCATATCTTCAAACTCCTCTTCATTGGAACAAAACAGCTGATTCAAAGTATGATGATTGCTAGGAACTTCCCTTGGATAAAACAAACCCACCCAATGAAAATTATTCTTTGCAAATTATAGTACAGATGCCCCATATTCTTCTCGCTCTCGGCAATCTTAACCAAAGTACAAACTCTACACATACATTCAATATTATTGTAACTCAAACTATCTGTCATGACCTGATCTAAGATTAGTGACTAGCGCTAGACTCTGCAACATCCCAACGACACATTACAAGTCTAGGAAGCCTCAATTCATCTCACAACAATCAAATCAAATCAAGTAGAAGTGAATTACAAATAGAAATCAACAAAATCTCTTATCAACATACTAAAACCAAACCAAATTAATTTACAAACTAAAAATCACAAACATCTCCAAAGCACTATTACTATGGAGCAACTATACAAAAGGAAGATAAAAAACAATCCGGAGAGCTTAATAAGTAGCCCTCGAATGAAAAGAGCTAGGCATGTACCATGGACTCTGGATACTCAAACGAACTCACGAACTAAGGTCTCTGGGAACCTGAAATAGATTTGTAAGGGGTAAGTGTCCGAATAAACTTAGCAAGGGAATAGAACATAATATATTAGTTATGGTTGACATATACATGCACCAAAACTCACCCATGCTCGACTTCACTCAAAATCAAAATGCGTGGTCACGAAATGCTATACGTAATACCAAACACCATATAAACGCACACACAGAGCTATTAATAGGTTTTTAATTGCCTCTTCCTCTAACAGCCAGGGATATCCAAATGGCCAACAGAATTCCTTCCACAAACAAACAAAGCTAGCATACAAATTTAAGCTAGTGATAGCATACAAATGTAAACTAGTGATATCCTCAAAACTATGTGCTCATAGACTAATAATCCCAGTTAGTACGGGAAAGCCTATTCATTTCTCTCATAAAAACACATATCTTATCAGACAGATAACCTAACGGTCCAGAATCACAATCATTAGACGAAACAAATCAGCCATGAGTTAGCAATCTAGCCGGCTATTCACAAATGTCACATGCTTCACAAACCAATCAAAATATGTCCAAACTTATCATAGACCAAACCAGATGCATGTGATGCACACAATTAAGCTATGAAACATACACATAACAAACACAACCAAATTTATCATGTACTATTTGCTTACTCAACAAACAACGCTCAGAATGTGCTGATTCTCAAATTTGATACTCATTCCACTTCAAGCTCCTCAAACCTTCGAAAACTCTTTCCAAATATATACAACCACATAATGTGGTTAACTCTTCGTTTCCAAAACCAATTCACCTTAAACACTTCATAACGACCAACTCAGACGCATTTGGAATTCATATTATCAAAATCATCCAAATATAACCAAGTAACCCAATTCCTTTAATCACTTGATTCAATATTAAACATCCATATATATATACACACACACACACACACACTCTGTACACAAGTTTCTTTTGATCAAAGGACTATCAAAGGACTCAGCAAATTGGGAGTATACCTGAAACCACATTATTAGATGCTGTAGCATCTATTTTTTATCTTTTTTCTTTCTTTCATTTTTTTTCTCTCTTTTTTCATTTTTTTTTCTTTTCTTCTTTTTTTTTTCTTTTTTCCCTCTTTTTTATCTTCTTCTTTTTATCTCACTTTTTTTTACATCAATATGTCACATTCAATATGTCACAGGCATATCCTCCCTAATATAACAAGTCAATATATAAGAGGCCAAATAAAAAGGTTATCCAATAGAGGACATAGACACGATGATCCTATGCTCCGTAGCATTCCTATTAGACATTATACAAGACAACCAAGGTTTAGCTTTGATACTAACTCTGTTACGACCCGATCTAAGGTTGTTGACCGTCGCTAGACTCTACGACATCTCAATGACAAATTACAGGTCTAGCAAGCCTCAATTCATCTCACAACAATCAAATCAAATCAAGTAGAAGTGAATTACAAATAGAAATCAACAAAATCTCTTATCAACATACTAAAACCAAACAAAATTAATTTACAAACCAAAAATCACAAACATCTCCAAAGCATTATTACTACGGAGCAACTATGCAGAAGGAAGATAAAACACGATCCAGAGACCTCAAAAAGTAGCCCTCCAATGAAAAAAGCTAGGCCTGTACCACGAACTCTCGAACAAACTAACAAATTAAGGTTTCTGGGAACCTGAAATAGATTTGTAAGGGGTAATTGTCCGAAAACACTTAGCAAAGGAATAGAACATAATATATTAGTTATGGTTGACATATGCATGCACCAAAACTCACCCATGCTCGACTTCACTCAAAATCAAAATGCATGGTCACCAAATGCTATACGCAATACCGAACACCATATAAACACACACACAGAGCTAGGAATAGGTTTTATATTGTCTATCCCTCTAACTGCCAGGGATCTCCAAATGGCCAACAGAATTTCTGTCCACAAACAAACAAAGCTAACGTACAAATGTAAGCTAGTGATAGTAAACAAATGTAAACTAGTGATATCCCCAAAACTATGTGCTCATAGACTAACATCCCTAGTTAGTACGGGAAAGCCTATTCATTTCTCTCACAAAAACATATATCTTATCAGACAGATGACCCAACGGTCCAGAATCATAATCATTAGACGAAACAAATCATCCTAGAGCTAACAATCTAGCTGGCTGTTCACAAATGTCACATGCTTCACAGACCAATCAAAATATTTCCAAACTTATCATAGAACAAATCATATGCATATGATGCACATAATTAAGCTCTGAAACATACACATAAAAAACACAACCAAATTTATCATGTACTATTTGCTTACTCATCAAACACTGCTCAAAATATGCTGATTCTCAAATCTGATACTCCTTCCACTTCAAGCTCCTCAAACCATGGAAAACTCTGTCCAAATATATACAACCACATAATGCGATTAACTCTTGGTTTTCAAAACCAATTCACCTCAAACACTTCATAACGACCAACTCAGACGCATTTGCAATTCATCTTGTTAAAATCATCCAAATATAACCAAGTAACCCAATTCCTCTAATCACTTGATTCAATATCATACATCCATATATATATATATACACTCTATACACAAGTCACTTTTGATCAAAGGACTATCAAAGGACTCAGCAAATTGGGAGTATACCTAAAACCACATTATTAGATGCTATAGAATCTCTTTTTTTTTTTCTTTCTTTCTTTGTTCTCTTTTTTATCTTTTTTATCTTTTCTTCTTTTCTTCTTTCTTTTCCTCTTTTTTATCTTCTTCTTTTTCTTCTCTCTTTTTTTTACTTCAATATGTCACATTCAATATGTCATACGCATATCCTCCCTCATATAAGAAGTCAACATTTAAGAGGCCAAATAAAAACGTTTTCCAATAGAGGACATAGACACGATGGATCCTATGCCCTGTAGCATTTCTATCAGACATCATACAAGACAACCAAGGTTTAGCTCTGATACCAATTGTGTCACGACCCGATCTAAGGTCGTTGATCATCGCTAGACTCTGTGACATCTCAACAACACATTACAAGTCTAGGAAGCCTCAATTCATCTCACAACAATCAAATCAAATCAAGTAGAAGTGAATTACAAATAGAAATCAACAAAATCTCTTGTCAACATACTAAAACCGAACCAAATTAATTTACAAACCAAAAATCATAAACATCTCCAAAGTACTATTACTATGGAGCAACTATACAGAAGGAAGATAAAACACGATCCGGAGACCTCAAAAAGTAGCCCTCGGATGAAAAGAGCTAGGCTTGTACCACGGACTCTGGACACTCGAACGAACTAATGAACTAAGGTCTATGGGAACCTGAGATTGATTTGTAAGGGGTAAGTGTCCGAAAACACTTAGCAAGGAAATAGAACATAATATATTAGTTATGGTTGACATATGCATGCACCAAAACTCAACCATGCTCGACTTCAATCAAAATCAAAATGCGTGGTCACCAAATACTATAAGTAATACCAAACACCATATAAACACACACACATAGAGCTATGAATAGGTTTTGTATTGCCTCTTCCACTAACTACCAGGGATATCCAAATGGCCAACAGAATTTTTGTCCACAAACAAACAAAGCTAGCGTACAAATGTAAGCTACAGATAGCAAACAAATGTAAACTAGTGATATCCCCAAAATTAGGTACTCATAGACTAACATCCCCAGTTAGTACGGGAAAGCCTATTCATTTCTCTCACAAAAACACATATCTTATCAGATAAATGACCCAATGGTCTAGAATCATAATCATTAGATGAAACAAATCAACCCCGAGCTAATAATCTAGCCGGCTGTTCATAAATTTCACATGCTTCACAAACTAATCAAAATATGTCTAAACTTATCATAGACCAAACCATATGCATGTGATGCACCTAATTAAGCTATGAAATAGACATATAACAAACACAACCAAATTTATCATGTATTATTCGCTTACTCAACAAACACCGCTCAAAATGTGATGATTCTTAAATCTGATACTCCTTCCACTTCAAGCTCCTCAAACCTTGGAAAACTCTGTCCAAATATATACAACCACATAATGCAGTTAACTCTTGGTTTCCAAAACCAATTCACCTCAAACACTTCATAACGACCAACTCAGATGCATTTGCAATTCATCTTATTAAAATCATCCAAATATAACCAAGTAACCCAATTCCTTTAATCACTTGATTCAATATCATACATCCATATATATATATACACTCTGTACACAAGTCACTTTTGATCAAAGGACTATCAAAGGACATAGACACGATGGATCCTATGCTCCGTAGCATTCCTATTAGACATTATACAAGACAACCAAGGTTTAGCTCTGATACTAACTCTGTCACGACCCAATCTAAGGTTGTTGACCGTTGCTAGACTCTACGACATCTCAATGACACATTACAAGTCTAGCAAGCCTCAATTCATCTCACAACAATCAAATCAAATCAAGTAGAAGTGAATTACAAATAGAAATCAACAAAATCTCTTATCAACATACTAAAACCAAACCAAATTAATTTACAAACCAAAAATCACAAACATCTCCAAAGCACTATTACAATGGAGCAACTATGCAGAAGGAAGATAAAACACGATCCGGAGACCTCAAAAAGTAGCCCTCGAATGAAAAGAGCTACGCCTGTACCATGAACTCTCTAACGAACTAACAAACTAAGGTTTCTGGGAACCTGAAATAGATTTGTAAGGGGTAATTGTCCAAAAACACTTAGCAAGGGAATAGAACATAATATATTAGTTATGGTTGACATATGCATGCACTGAAACTCACCCATGCTCGACTTCACTCAAAATCAAAATGCATGGTCACCAAATGCTATACGTAATACCAAACACCATATAAACACACACACAGAGCTAGGAATAGGTTTTATATTGTCTATCCCTTTAACTGCCAGGGATCTCCAATTGGCCAATAGAATTTCTATCCACAAACAAACAAAAGCTAACGTACAAATGTAAGCTAGTGATAGTAAACAAATGTAAACTAGTGATATCCCCAAAACTATGTGCTCATAGACTAACATCCCCAGATAGTACGGGAAAGCCTATTCATTTCTCTCATAAAAACACATATCTTATCAGACAGATGACCCAACGGTCCAGAATCATAATCATTAGATAAAACAAATCAGCCCCAAGCTAACAATCTAGCCGACTGTTCATAAATGTCACATGCTTCACAGACCAATCAAAATAATTCCAAACTTATCATAGAACAAATCATATGCATGTGATGCACATAATTAAGCTCTGAAACATATACATAAAAAACACAACCAAATTTATCATGTACTATTTGCTTACTCATCAAACACTGCTCAAAATGTGCTGATTCTCAAATCTGATTCTCCTTCCACTTCAAGCTCCTCAAACCATGGAAAACTCTGTCCAAATATATACAACCACAAAATGCAGTTAACTGTTGATTTTCAAAACTAATTCACCTCAAACACTTCATAATGACCAACTCAGATGCATTTGCAATTCATCTTGTTAAAATCATCCAAATATAACCAAGTAACCCAATTCCTTTAATCACTAGATTCAATATCATGCATCCATATATATATATATACACACTGTACACAAGTCACTTTTGATCAAAGGACTATCAAAGGACTCAGCAAATTGGGAGTATACCTAAAACCACATTATTAGATGCTCTAGAATCTCTTTTTATTTTCTTTCTTTTTTCTCTTTTTTGTCTTTTTTTCTTTTCTTATTTTTTCTTTTTTTCCTCTTTTTTATCTTCTTCTTTTTTTTTCTCTCTTTTTTTTTACTTCAATATGTCACATTCAATATGTCATACGCATATCCTCCCTAATATAACAAGTCAACATTTAAGAGGCCAAATAAAAAATTTTTCCAATGGAGGACATAGACACGATGGATCCTATGCTCTGTAGCATTTCTATCAGACATCATACAAGACAACCAAGGTTTAGCTCTGATACCAACTGTGTCACGACCCGATCTAAGGTCGTTGATCATCGCTAGACTCTGTGACATCTCAACAACACATTACAAGTCTAGGAAGCCTCAATTCATCTCACAACAATCAAATCAAATAAAGTAGAAGTGAATTACAAATAGGAATCAAAAAAATCTCTTGTCAACATACTAAAACCGAACCAAATTAATTTACAAACCAAAAATCATAAACATCTCCAAAGTACTATTACTATGGAGCAACTATACAGAAGGAAGATAAAACACAATTCGGAGACCTCAAAAAGTAGCCCTCGAATGAAAAGAGCTAGGCTTGTACCACGGACTCTGGACACTCGAACGAACTAATGAACTAAGGTCTATGGGAACCTGAGATTGATTTGTAAGGGGTAAGTGTCCAAAAACACTTAGCAAGGGAATAGAACATAATATATTAGTTATGGTTGACATATGCATGTACCAAAACTCAACCATGCTCGACTTCAATCAAAATCAAAATGCATGGTCACCAAATACTATAAGTAATACCAAACACCATATAAACACACACACATAGAGCTATGAATAGGTTTTGTATTGCCTCTTCCACTAACTACCAGGGATATCCAAATGGCCAACAGAATTTCTGTCCACAAACAAACAAAGCTAGCGTACAAATGTAAGCTACAGATAGCAAACAAATGTAAACTAGTGATAAATTATGTGCTCATAGACTAACATCCCCAGTTAGTACGGGAAAGCCTATTCATTTCTCTCACAAAAACACATATCTTATCAGATAAATGACCCAACGGTCCAGAATCATAATCATTAGATGAAACAAATCAGCCCCGAGCTAATAATCTAGCCGGCTGTTCACAAATTTCACATGCTTCACAAACTAATCAAAATATGTCTAAACTTATCATGGACCAAACCATATGCATGTGATGCACCCAATTTAGCTCTGAAACAGACATATAACAAACACAACCAAATTTATCATGTACTATTCGCTTACTCAACAAACACCGCTCAAAATGTGATGATTCTTAAATCTGATACTCCTTCCACTTCAAGCTCCTCAAACCTTGGAAAACTCTGTCCAAATATATACAACCACATAATGCAGTTAACTCTTGGTTTCCAAAACCAATTCACCTCAAACACTTCATAACGACCAACTCAGATGCATTTGCAATTCATCTTGTCAAAATCATCCAAATATAACCAAGTAACCCAATTCCTTTAATCACTTAATTCAATATCATACATCCATATATATATATATACTCTGTACACAAGTCACTTTCGATCAAAGGACTATCAAAGGACTCAACAAATTGGGAGTATACCTAAAACCACATTATTAGATGCTGTAGAATCTCTTTTTTTTCTTTCTTTCTTTTTTTTTCTCTTTTATTGTCTTTTTTGTCGTTTCTTCTTTTTTTCTTTTTTTTCCACTTTTTTATCTTCTTCTTTTTTTCTCTCTTTTTTTACTTCAATATGTCACATTCAATATGTCACAGGCATATCCTCCCTAATATAACAAGTCAACGTTTAAGAGGCCAAATAAAAAGGTTATCCAACAGACGACATAGACACGATGGATCCTATGCTCTGTAGCATTCCTATCAGACATCATACAAGACAACCAAGGTTTAGCTCTGATACCTATTCTCAAGCCTCCCAGACGAGAGGGTCTGCCTTTTTTCTTAAGTTTTTTGCTGTTCCACTCAAAGAGGCAAGTGGCTGGCAGTGTCACTATCTAGTCCGGCGTACGCCAACTGTTCCTGGCGTACGCCAGGTCTCTAGGTGCTTGGTCGATCATCATCCATTTCCTCGAATTAGCTCCTAAAACCATAAAACATAATGAGAAACAAAATACACAACAAAAAACATGAAATAAACAAAACTACGCCAAAGATAACTAAAAATCAAATAAACAACCTAAAATACAAAAAATGGACTAGACAAAGGACACAAGTAATGAGTGTTTTAAGCACTCATCACACCCCCACACTTGAATCTTTGCTTGTCCCCAAGCAAGACTCAAATGCTGGCAACAACCAAAACATAAATCACAAACACACGCACAAACACATAACAAGGTAAAGACTTGGCAAGACTCTTTCAAAACTTAACTTCCCTCAAAAACATCAGCTTATATTAAAATCTCATCATACACCTAGTTAGTTCATTAATTCAAACCACAAAACACTACAAACTAGTAGTCACCTCGACACTCTATTGTTTAAACAAGTGTTGACTCTATGTAAAAGACACTAGAAGGTTAAACTCTCGAGGATAGTAAAGTGTATCACTCATAATATGTGTATGGTCAACTTCCTATCACTCGTATACAGGTCAGTATCTCAAAGCATCCTATGTCCTACTCAGTGCTACCTAAAAGTTGCAATGATTGTAAATGATCAGGGGGCTTTTTCATCGAGTTGTAATAGGGCTGAAGGTCAGGGTGAGGTAAAATATATGGGAAGTGGCTCAACCACCCAATCTGAGGACTCAATACATGAACTACGTAGTCACTCGACTAATCTAAAACATTCTCACCAAGTATAATAAACGTACACTCCCCAATCTCCCAATATACAAAGACCTAGAAGCCCAAGTTTTGCCTAAACTCATGCTTATTTGACTTCACAAAATTTTTTCTTTTCTTTTCTTCTTTTCTTTTCACTTTTTTTTTCTTTTCTTTTCTTTTCACTTTTTTTCTTTTCTTTTCACTTTTCTTTTTCTTTTCTTTTCACTTTTTTTCTTTTCTTTTCACTTTTCTTTTTCAACATGCTATAACTCATGCACGTGTCTAAGCAAAACTCGGCTTCTCAACATGGTCATAAACTAGAAAATAAAATCCCAACATATATCCCAAGTCGATTTCAGATATTGACCAATCATAATACAACCATTCCCAACAAGCGTAACGTAAAAGTCCTCGAATCGGATGATCAAAGGTAGGGAAGATGGTGGATAATAGGCTCAAAGTTGGCTTCCTCATCTAAGATCAATAAAAAGGCTTGGCTCAAATGGTTTTACGCAAACGGTAATAAGGGATTTTGGCTCTAAGGCTCTAGGCTTAAATATCAAAGAATGCCCCATCATCTCACAACTCCCACACAACCAAGACCACGATAAGTACTAGTAGGATGCCTCAATTAACTAACACTAGTATGCACCTCATGAAAAATAGAGACTGGTGTCTCTTCCATCAGCTCAAACCTCACAAGGTACACTCAAAAACCCTCTAGTCTAGTCTACATAGTGAAACTACTCACCTAAACAACAGAGTGTGAGGTTTCTACCAATTCCTAGGCGTTGCGCTCGACTTAAATTCCTAACTAAAAGTTTGATAAAATTCTAACACAAGTTCAAAATTTTTGAGGGGAGTCAAATTTTGAAAAATTCATGCCAAGTCTAAACCTATATAACCTAATTTTGAAAAATTCATGCCAAGTCTAAACCTATATAACCTAGACACTCTAAATAACCTAAAAAGAAAGATTCCTTGATAGGAACCCTCCCCCACACTTGAGTGCCACATTGTCCTCAAGGTGTCTAAAACACGCAAACAAAAACACAGATAACACATGAACATTAAAAATAAATATGTAAGAAAGTGAAAATAAAGATAAACAAGCAAACTAACAAAAATGTAACACAAAAAGGGGAAATCAATAAAGTAAAACAACAAAATAAAAAGAATAAGGAAGTAGGAGCTCCCTGTCAATCCCGTGCTGGTGATTATGGTGGAAAGCTAAATCCACTGCCGAAGTTCTCAGCCCACTGTCACATCCACGCTGCATGTGCCCTCTGCTCTGCTCTGAATGCCCGTTGCTCCTCCATACGAGTAGTCACCGACGCCAAATGCTGAAGCTGGACGCCATATCCCTGAAGCTGGTCTCCGTAGCCCTGCAGTTGCAACTGCATCGCAGAAAACTGGTCATAAAGATCTACCTATGGGTGTGGAGACTGATGGCTGGGTAGGCATTGGGAGGCCCAATTTGGTATAGGTAGCTACGACCGCGTGGCACTCCTCCCATGGCCTGTATCGCACTATCTCCTCGCCCTTTCTTGTCATCGTCCTCTTGATTAGCTTGCTGTAGTTGAGCTTGTCGATGTCAAGATCTACCGGCTCCATATACGACCCTGTGTACTCTGAAAATCTCGAAGGAAAATGGTGACGTGCAATGCGAGAAATGATATGACCTAGGTATAGATGTCTAGGTTCCCTATCGCTAATAGAACGTGCAAAGCAGTCAACCACCATAGCATAAGTGCTAAACCTAACATCGTGGCAAAGGCAGTCAATGGCATAAAGCTGAGAACGGAACACTTTAGACTCTTCCCATTGACCACAAAAGGTCAGAGTCATAAAGCAATGGAGGATACCTAAGTATGGTTCTCTAATCAGCGCGTTAGGTGCCCTCCTCGACTCGTATCTAGTGAAACCAGTAATCTCATGCCATGCCTGATGGGCTAACCTAGTGGGATGAAAATCTAAAGCTCCACCACCACTCGTAAGTTCAAACAGGTCAAAAAATTCAGCTTCATCCATCTCAAAATCAGTGTCAAATACTCATGTAGAAAATGAATGCCTATTTGCCTGAACCTGTAGAGTGCAGTAGAACTCCATCGCTAACTCCTATCTAGCCAAAATTGTTCTATCCTTAAAGTACCCCCATCCCATCTTATCAAAAGCTTCATCCAACTCATCAGCTACCCCTAAAATTCTCATCTCATTCCAATTAATCTTAAAATGACTAACAGTAGTTCGTTGAGAAAATCTTTGGTACCTCTCTCCCTCCCAATCATTGAAGATTGCGAAGGGAGCGTTGTAGCAGTGGCGGATGTCTCTGGGTCAATCTGATGAAGAATCTGACCCTGATAGTGTAGGAGTCCGTACGCGCTTTCCTATATTCCTCCTGCTCACCCGACTAGATCCTTCAGTTCCTGACATTGTTAATCGTCTTTCGGGAGTTGGGTAATGTGGGCAATGTATCCAGGTTGCTCGGGCAAGAGTAGATCTAGGTTTTGGAATTGAAAATTCGTGTGGATGGTAAATTATGAGTAAAAATCGGCCACTGCCCAACTTATACCCCCCCTTTCTGACCTACCTGGCGTACGCCAGGTTTTCATGTTGGGCATAATTGGCGTGCACCAATGAATTCTGGCGTATGCCAGCCAGTGAATTTTTAGTGTTTTGGCCGAGAGGTTTTAGGCCTCTCTGCCATGATATGGCGCGCGCCAACGCATAGGGAAATTACCATTTCGATTGGTCGTATACACATACTTCACAAAAACGAGTAAACAAACACACAAGAATATAGATTTTTATTCAACAACACTGAATATGGCAACGACAATCTACGGAACAAAATTTAAAGCGAAATATATAAAAAAAACCCAAAAATGTACGATTAAACCGAAAAGAAAAAGGATTTCCCTATCACTTTCTTCGTAAAAGGTGCGGTTTTCTCTTGCTTTGTCCGCCATTGTCGAAGTCGTTCCGGCCATTTATTCGTCAGAGGGTGAAGAGGCTTAAGCTCGTGATGTTTGATTGAAATTTTCGGATGTAGGTGTGGGAAGTGTTTTTTGACAAAATGTGGCTTGTTCTTGGAGGTTATGGAAAAATGTGGCTATCTCAGAATTTATAGGTCCGGAATCTGCCCTACCTGGCGTGCGCCAAGTGGTACGGCGTACGCCAGCTGCTATGGCGTACGCCATTGTTCTTCGTGAATGAACAGTTCCTAGTATGCCGTTTATATATGATGTACTATACCTATACTAAATACATACAAACTACAAACTTATAAAGTACAAAATAAAATTCAATCTAATCTAATTTATTTTTGTTTTTCTTATTTTTTTGATTTTTTTGGCTTTTATGTACGCTGCGTTCCTGGAAAGCTTGAAAACCAGACGCCCCATTCTGATGGGTCATACTTTGACGGATTGTCATTTATCATGACTTTTTCGGTATGGAGCCTAACAAGGTCGCGATGTATTAGCACAGTCGCTCGATTGGCGTATAGTACTATCTCTGATGCAATCACTGTCAAAGGTGTAACTTTGATATCCATCGCTCACACAACTCCTCAATCGCATACCAAGACGAACTTCCTGGTCTCGCAACCCTTTCAGCACGAAGCTTAATGGGGTCCTGACGCAACAAGACAGTTTTCTCAGTTTGCGAAATTGTAGTATGTTTTCTACAAATACCATCGTGCTCCAACTTCCCACACTTGTGACAGAAACCAAATCTCGCCATCCTTCGTCTATAAGCACACTTTGATGTTCCTCTCGAATGTCTATCTAAATTCACTTCGCAACGTTTCTTTTGCTTGCTTTAGAATGATGAGACAAATGTCCATTGGAATTTTCTTTGAGATTAGTAATTTAAGCAACAATATATACTTAACACAAAACATCCTGTTCTTTATCCTCTAACAGGTAAAAGAGACACACTTTTCTTACTGATCCATTACTTGTTGTTGTTTCAACAGACACACCTCACAATCTAAGTACCATGATGTACTAGTTCCTTTCCTCACGAATCTCTTGGCGTTACGCCTAGTAGAGCCACCATTTAATTCCACGGTTCTCACTTTTGGTAAAGGGTGACTAGCATGTCGTAAGTCACGACGCTCGATTCTCAAAGTTTCTTTTGCTGTACGGAGAATAACTAGGCAAATTTCTAGTGGAAGTTTATTTTTCACTAGGAAACTTACTAGTAAAATATACTTTGAGCAAAACATTTCTTCCTCTCTTGTAATTCTGCATGTAAAAGAAAATAATATAGTCCATATTAACAAAATAATAGATTTAAATACTAATAAAATTAAAAATGAACCTAATAAACCTAGACATGCTAATTTAGAGTCGTCAGCTTGACTACTTTCGTGTCTATGCATTATTCAACATATTAACCAATTGCACTTCTGCAATTTGGTTAATAATGTTTCCTTCCAGGTAGATTTTGCATCTTTGGCCATTAACTCTGAATACCTCCCCCTTGATACTTTGTAAATCAAGTGCCCCATAAGGGAACACTTTCATAATTGTGTAAGGTCCGCTCCATTTTGATTTGAGCTTCCCAGGGAAGAGTTTAAATCTAGAGATAAAAAGAAGAACATGTTGACCCTCTTTAAAATCTTTTCGGACAATATGGGCATCATGTCTTTTTTTTGTCTTTTCCTTGAAAAGTCTTGAGCTTTCGAATGCAAGATCTCGAATTTCTTCCAACTCATAGAGTTGGAGAATTCTTCGTTCTCCCGTCTTTTTGTAATCGTAATTAAGGGTCTTGATAGCCCAAAATGTACGATGCTCAAGTTCTACAGGAAGATAGCATGCTTTGCCATAAACTAACCTGTAAGGCGACATTCCAATTGGAGTTTTGAATGCCGTTCGATATGCCCATAAGGCATCATCGAGTTTGGTTGACCAATTTTTCCTTGATGATCCGACCGTCTTTTCCAGAATCTGTTTGAGCTCTTGATTGGAAAGTTCTACTTATTCGCTTGTTTGGGGATGATAAGGTGTTGCCACCTTGTGAGTTACTCCATATCTTTTGAGCAGGACTTCAAATGGTTTGTTGCAAAAGTGTGATCCTCCATCGCTGATAATTGCTCTTGGCACTCCAAATCTTGAGAAGAGTTTCTTTAGAAAGCGGATTACCACTCTTGCATCATTTGCTGGTGATGCTAGAGCTTCTACCCACTTTGATACGTAGTCCACTCCAACCAAGATATACTTGTTGCCGTACGAAGTGGGAAAAGGTCCCATAAAGTCCAATCCCCATACGTCAAAGAGCTCAACCTCTAAAATACCAGATAATGACATTTCATTTCTTTTTGAAATGTTACCTATTCTCTGGCAGCGATCACATTGTTCCACATAGGTACATGCGTCTCTAAATATGTAGGGCCAATAAAATCCGCACTCAAATACCCTTGCTGCAGTTCTTGTTGCTCCATAATGACCTGAGTAAGTAGCATTATGACATTGCTCTAAAACATTAGCTATTTTCCAATCAGCAATGCACCGTCGAAGCACCCCATCATTACATCTCTTAAAGAGATATGGATCATCCCAAACAAATAATTTAGCATCCCTTAGGAATTTCTTCCTTAGAGGATAACTCAAGCCTGCAGGAATAATTTCTCCAACTAAAAAGTTGGCAAAATCTGCATACCAAGGGGCTTCCACTCTACTTATTGTCATTAGAGTTTCATCAGGAAACTCTTCCTGTATCTTACCATTTTTCTCCATCCCGTCGCTTTTCTCTAGACGAGAGAGATGATCTACGACAATGTTTTCAGCTCCTTTCTTATCTTTGATTGATAATCAAATTCTTGAAGTAACAGAATCCAGCGCATTAAGCGAGGTTTTGTATCTTGCTTTGAGAATAAATACTTCAAAGCAGCATGGTCAGTGTAGACTATAACTTTTGAACCAAGCAAGTATGCTCTGAATTTGTCACAAGCATAAACAACTGCAAGTAACTCTTTCTCTGTGGTTATATTATTGAGTTGAGCCCCTGCCAATACTCTACTAGAATAGTAGATGACATGCAGCTTCCCCTCTTTCTTTTGTCCAAGCACACAACCCAACGCTACGTCACTTGCATCACACATTAGCTCAAACGGAAGTTTCCAATCCGTTGATGAAATAACCGGAGCTGATACTAAAGCTTTCTTTAAGGCATCAAATGCCTTCTGACATTGCTTGTCAAAATTAAAGGACACATCCTTTACTAACAGGTTTGTCAGAGGCTTGGCGATTAGAGAAAAGTTCTTGATGAATCTTCTATAAAAGCCTGCATGACCTAAAAAGGCTCTAATTCCTTTGACTGTAGTTGGTGCAATCATCTTCTCTATCGCATCCGTCTTAGCTCTGTCCACTTCCATCCAACTTTAGAAATCTTATGCCCAAGAACTATTCCTTCGTCTACCACAAAATGGCACTTTTCCCAGTTTAGCACAAGATTCTTCTCCTCACATCTTTCAAGCACTTTATCAAGATTCTCCAAACAATGATCAAATGAGTTACCAAATACAGAGAAATCATCCATGAAGATTTCCATAATCTTCTCATTCATCTCCCAAAAGATGGACTCCATACAACGTTGGAATGTTGCTGGGGCACAAATTAATCCAAAAGGCATTCTACGATAAGCAAAAATACCGAAAGGACAAGTGAAAGATGTTTTCTCTAGATCTTTGGGGTATATTGCTATTTGGTTGTACCCTGAGTACCCATCTAAAAAGCAGTAGTAAGAATACCCCGCTATCCTTTCCAACATTTGACCAATAAATGGCGAAGGAAAATGATCCTTTCATGTGGCGTCATTTAATTTCCTATAGTCAACACACACTCTCCAACCGGTCATAGTACGTGTTGGAATGAGTTCCCCCTCATCATTGAATACCACTGTCATTCCCCCTTTCTTGGGAACACAATGGATTGGACTAACCCATTCACTATCCGAAATTGGATAAATAATGCCTGCTTCTAGAAGCTTGATCACCTCCTTCTTTACAACCTCTTTCATGTTAGGATTCAGTCGCCTTTGGCGGTCTACCCTAGGCCTTGCTCCATCCTCCATGTGAATATGGTGCATTACAATTTCTGGGCTTATCTCCTTGATGTCTGAGATTTGCCAAGCAATTGCCTTAATTTGTTTGTTCACTATTGTAAGCACTTTGTCCTCTTCATCCTTGGAGAACTTGTTCGAGATTATAATTGGTAACCTACCTCCATCTATTAAGAATGCATATCTTAGATGCGATGGTAGTTCTTTTAACTCCAAGGATGGAGCTTTCACAATTGAAGGTGGAGTTCGATATCTCAATTGAATTTCCAATTCCTCAAGTAGACTTTTCTTATCAACTTCTTCCTTCACTTCTTTCACAATTTCCTCTTCTTCTTCGTGTTGTCCTTTATCCTCTATTCTCAAAATATTTTCCTTACAACATTCGAGAATACATTCATCAACAACATCAATTTTCATGCACATCCCTTCATCAAGAGGATGACGCATCACACTTGTCATTTTAAACTCAACCTTCTCATCTCCAATTCGTAGAACCAATTTACCATTATGCACATCTACCAATGCATGTGCTGTGTTGAGGAAGGGTCTGCCAAAAATTAGGGGACAATTTTTGTCCTCCGAAAAATCCAGAACCACAAAGTCTACTGGAAAGATGAACCTGTCGATCTTTACCAGGACATCATCAACCACACCGAATGGTTTTTTTATAGTTTGGTCTGCTAACTGGAGTAGCATCGAAGTCTGTTTAACATCACACAACCCTAGTTTGCGAAATGTCGATAAAAGCATCAAGTTAATACTTGCGCCTAAATCACATAGACACTTTAGAAACTCTATGTCACCAATAAAACTAGGAATAGTGAAACTCCCAAGATCTTGAAGCTTAGTGGGAATATTTTTCAAGATTAGAGAGCTACAATCTACCGTGAGAGCGACTATCTCTTTATCTTCCCACTTCCTCTTCTTCGTGACTAGTTCCTTTAGAAATTTGGCATAGTGTGGAACTTGATCTAGTATCTCAAGAAAAGAGACACTGATTTGCACATCCTTCATTTTCTCCATAAAACGGAGAAATTTCTCATCCATTCCCGACTTTCTCTTTACCCTTTGCGGATAAGGTAGAATGGGAATCATTGGAGGTGGCGGTATGTAAACTTCTTCTTCCACCGCAACTTTATCTTGTGAAGTTTTCTCTTGCGGCAATTGTTCAACTTTCTCTTCCACAACATCGTCAATCTTATCTTGGTCAGAGTCCACCACTTCACTTTCTTTAGCCTTCTCGTTGACTGTTTGAGAGGCTAATTCTTTACCACTCCTTAAAGCGATAGCGTTTACATGACCTCGAGGATTTTCTTCAGTAGAACTAGGGAGTGAACCTGAAGCTCTTTGGGCATTTGCCTTTACAATTTCCCTAAGTTGTATTTCCATGTTTCGCATGGCAGTTGATTGCCCCCTAAGAAATTGTTCCAAATTATTTTGCCTTGCCTCTTGGCTTGCTAAGGCCTTCAAGATTTGGCTTTGGTTAGTAGATGATTCTCCAATCTGTTGGATGAATTTTTCTACCTTGTCGAATCTTTCCTCTAGAGCCCCCATTCTTTCTCCCAAAAATCCACGTGGTTGAAAACCAGGTGGTGGTCCTTGTTGTTGTGCACGTAATGGTAGTCCTTTATCAGGAACAATTGCCATGTTATCTTCATTGCTCCTATCTTTCCATGAGAAATTAGGATGATTCCTCCATCTCGGATTGTATGTTGAAGAATATGGATTGTTCCCCGTCCTATTTCCTCCTTGTCCTTGACCACTAACAAAATTGACGTGCTCAGTTTGTTGGTTCATCATGGCACATTGACTCATGTCGTGGCCAATGTTGCCACACGCTTCACAATTTTGTTGAATAACGACAGCATCAACTTTGCTATAGGTCAATTCATGTAACTGTTTTGCCATTAAATCTACCTGAGCTTGTAATAATGAGGAAGCATCAAGCAATCATTCCTCTCCTCTCACTTCTCTCAGTTAGTTCTCTAAGCTCTCTGACAGGCTGTTTTTTTCTCTCATTTGCGATTATCCTGTTTGTTGCTACCAACTCTTCCAGAACATGGTAGGCTTCATCTCTTTCCTTCTTCAGAAAATTCCCATTGGAAGCAGCATCAACAGTTCCCATCGTTGTCGGTGAAAGGCTAAAATAAAAAGTCTTTAGCAAAGACTCCTTCGATAAACCATGGTGTGGGCAACTCCGCTGCAATCCCTTAAATCTCTCCCAAGTTTCACTCAAAGAGTCTCCTTCATATTGTTCAAAATTTGTGATCTCCTTGACTAGCTTACTTGTCCTTGAGTATGGGAAATATTGATCCAGAAAAGCATTTGCAAGTTCCACCCAAGTAGTTATTTGAGTATCCTTAAGTTGCTTATACCACAGTTTAGCCTTGTCCCTAAGCGTGTATGGAAACATTCTTATCTTAAAGACATCATCAGAAACTCCCTGATACTTGAAGTTATCAGCTAATTCCATGAAGTTTCCAAGATGGTCATTTGCGTCTTCATTAGGTAATCCATAGAACTGACTTGATGCTTGAAGCATGTGAATCACTGCTGGTTTGATTTCGAAGTGATTAGCTTCAATAGCTGGATGCTGAATTCCAGTTTTTGCTCCTTCATATGTCGGTCTTCCATGGTTCAATAGAGATTGTCGAGGTGCTTGAGCCTCAGCTCCTTGTCCTTCTTGTCGTTGATCCATCCTTGATTTATCTCTTTTTTCCTTGCGCAATGACCTTTCTAATCGAGTAATGTCTTCTTCAAATTCTAACAAAAGGTTCTTGGTTGACCTTGTTAAGGGCATGCACGTAATTTTCCTCCTTAGTAAGTTGTTTTGCAAGTAACTAAAAATTAACACTAAAGTTTTTTTTGTTTTTTTATATATATTATTCTATTATTAGAACACTTAAAAAGTTTTCCTAACCCAAGTTCGTTCACCAAATCAAGTATTTAAAACTCAATCCCCGGCAACGGCGCCAATTTGTTCTCGAGCCTCCCAGACGAGAGGGTCTGCCTTTTTTCTTAAGTTTTCTGCTATTTCTCTAGACGACCTGGCGTACGCTAGAAATTCTTGGCGTTTGCCAGGTTATACGTTTTTTAAGAGTTGGAGTATGCCAACTCTTCTGGCGTGAAAGGTTTTGCCTCGGATGGCCCAAGTTGGCGTACGCCACATATTTCTGGCGTGCGCCAACACAGCAGTTCTTCTAGCAAAGTTGCACAAACGAGTAAGTAAGGGAAAATCGTCCCACAAGGACCGAGTTTAAAGCTTCAACTTGGTTTAGTAACTTGTCTAAGATCAAATTATGAAGTGGTTTGATGAAAACTCCCATTCTAAGTTGGTTTACTACTCTAATAAATTATGACTTTAGTTACTTGAAGGTTTGGTACATAAAACAGATTCTTTACAACTTATATTGCACAAATGAGCACGGTGGACTTAAAACCACAATAATCATCGAATTCAAAAGGTTTACTAAGTACATAACATGGTCCTAGTGTTTCGAAATCAACCAAACTACACTCTCGTGCTAGAAAGGCCTAAATTGCTTCTTTACCATGCTTAGAATGATAAGATGTTCTCTTGACCCCAAAAACCAACTAAGCACAGCAAAGAACCAATTATATGCATCACTTTAAGGACAATAAATCACTGAGTAAGGGTATTAGCAACCCAAACCAGCAACTTATCTAACTAACCTTTCCATTTAAACTATCTCCTCTCGGTTTCAAGTTTAAACTAACTTTTAACCTTGGTGATCAAACAAGTTTAGCATGGCATTTAGTTTGTTAGTTTGACATGTTCATCATGTTTTTAACCCTCTAAACCGTGACTAAGTAGTGGCTTTAAGCCACCAAACTCAAAGATCAACTACTCACACATGCTTGCAAAGAACAATATAATCAAAAACATGAACATACATAGCATTATTTAACAAAACGAAGAGTACAAGAGAAGAAAGTGTTACAAGGTGATCTCAGCTTTTCCTCAAGTTCTTCACAGAAAAGCTGGTCCAAGTTCGTCCTCTCTCTATCTCTCTCTCTCCCAATCGTTTGTCTATTCTACACTAATGTTCATTATTTTCATAAAAACAAAAGTCAAAAGTTAAACAAATGTAAACTAACTTAATATCCTAACAACTATCCACCACTCCACCATAATGGTCTGCCAAGGTCACAAGAAGGCCAAAAATCCAGAGTGCATGGCCCCCTCCACTGTTTTCCACTCAAAGAGGCAAGTGGCTAGCAGTGTCACTGTCTGGTCTGGTGTAGGCCAACTGTTCCTGGCGTACGCTAGGTCTCCAGGTGCTCGGTCGTTCGCAATCCATCAATCTTGCTCGTGGTTGTTCGCTCCTCGTGCATCATTGGCATACGCCACCTATCTCTGGCGTATGCCATGTCCTCAGCCTTGCTCTTCTCGCCTTCACATCTCTCCTCTCGTCCATGCATCCGCTCGTCTAGCTCGATCATCATCTATTTCCTCGAATTAGCTCCTAAAACCATAAAACATAATGAGAAACAAAATACACAACAAAAAACATGAAATAAACAAAACTACGCCAAAGATAACTAAAACTCAAATAAAACAACCTAAAATACTAAAAACGGACTAGACAAAGGACACAAGTAATGAGTGTTTTAAGCACTCATCAATACCAACTCTATCACAACCCGATCTAAGGTTGTTGATCGTTACTAGACTCTGCGACATCTCAACAACATATTACAGGTCTAGCAAGCCTCAATTCACCTCACAACAATCAAATCAAATCAAGTAGAAGTGAATTACAAATAGAAATCAACAAAATCTCTTATCAACATACGAAAACCAAACCAAATTAATTTACAAACCAAAAATCACAAACATCTCCAAAGCACTATTATTACGTAACAACTATAGAGAAGGAAGATAAAACACGATCTGGAGACCTCAAAAAGTAGCCCTCGAATGAAAAGAGCTAGGCCTATATTACGGACTCTAGACACTCGAACGAACTAACGAACTAAGGTCTCTTGGAACTTGAAATAGATTTGTAAGGGGTAAGTGTCCGAAAACACTTAGCAAGGGAATTGAACATAATATATTAGTTATGGTTGACATATGCATGCACCAAAACTCAACCATGCTCGACTTCACTCAAAATCAAAATGCGTGGTCACTAAATGCTATACATAATACCAAACACCATATAAACACAGACAAAGCTATGAATAGGTTTTGTATTGCCTCTTACTCTAACAGCTAGGCATATCCAAATGGCCAACATAATTTCTGTCCACAAACAAACAAAGCTAGCGTACAAATGTAAGCTAGTGATAGCAAATAAATGTAAACTAGTGATATCCCCAAAACTATGTGCTCATAGACTAACATCCCTAGTTAGTACGGGAAAGCCTATTCATTTCTCTCACAAAACACATATCTTATCAGACAGATGACCCAATAGTCCAGAATCATAATTATTAGACAAAACAAATCAGCCCTGAGCTAACAATCTAGTCAACTGCTCACAAATGTCACATGCTTCACAAACCAATCAAAATATGTCCAAACTTATCATAGACCAAACCATATGCATGTGATGCACATAATTAAGCTCTGAAACATAGACATAACAAACACAACCAAATTTATCATGTACTATTCGCTTACTCAATAAACACCGCTCAAAATGTGATGATTCTTAAATATGATACTCCTTCCACTTCAAGCTCCTCAAACCTTGGAAAACTCTGTCCAAATATATATAACCACATAATGCGGTTAAGTCTTGGTTTCCAAAACCAACTCACCCCAAACACTTCATAACGACCAACTTGGACGCATTTGCAATTCATCTTGTCAAAATCATCCAAATATAACCAAGTAACCCAATTCCGTTAATCACTTGATTCAATATCATACCTCCATATATATATATATACTCTGTACACAAGTCACTTTTGATCAAAGGACTATCAAAGGACTCAGCAAATTGGGAGTATACCTAAAACCACATTATTAGATGATATAGTATCTTTTTTTTCTTTCTTTTTTTTATCTTTTTGTCTTTTTTGTCTTTTCTTCTTTTCTTTTTTTTCCTCTTTTTTATCTTCTTCTTTTTTCTCTCTTTTTTTACTTCAATTTGTCACATTCAATATGTCACACGCATATCCTCCCTAATATAACAAGTCAACATTTAAGAGGCCAAATAAAAAAGTTATCAAATAGAGGACATAGACACGATGGATCCTATGCTCTGTAGCATTCCTATCAGACATCATATAAGACAACCAAGGTTTAGCTCTGATATCAACTCTGTCACGACCTGACCTAAGGTTGTTGATCATCGCTAGACTCTGTAACATCTCAACGACACATTACAAGTCTAGGAAGCCTCAATTCATCTCACAACAATCAAATCAAATCAAGTAAAAGTGAATTACAAATAGAAATCAACAAAATCTCTTGTCAACATACTGAAACCGAACCAAATTAATTTACATACCAAAAATCACAAACATCTCTAAAGCACTATTACTACGGAGCAACTATATAGAAGAAAGATAAAACACGATGCAGAGACCTCAAAAACTAGCCCTCAAATGAAAAGAGCAAGGCCTGTACCACGGACTGCGAACACTCGAACGAACTAACAAACTAAGGTCTCTGGGAACCTGAAATAGATTTGTAAGGGGTAAGTGTTCGAAAACACTTAACAAAAGAATAGAACATAATATATTAGTTATGGTTGACATATGCATGCACCAAAACTCAACCATGCTCAACTTGACTCAAAATCAAAATGCGTGGTGACCAAATGCTATACGTAATACCAAACACCATAAAAACATAATTTCTGTCCATAACTACCAGTGATATCCAAATGGCCAACATAATTTCTGTCCATAAACAAACAAAGCTAGCGTACAAATGTAAACTACTGATAGCAAACAAATGTAAACTAGTGATATCCCCAAAACTATGTGCTCATAGACTAACATCCCCAGTTAGTATAGGAAAGCCTATTCATTTCTCTCACAAAAACACATATATTATCAGATAGATAACCCAACGGTCCAGAATCATAATCATTAGACGAAACAAATCAGCCCTGAGCTAACAATCTAGCCGGCTGTTCACAAATGTCACATGCTTCACAAACTAATCAAAATATGTCTAAACTTATTATAGACCAAACCATATGCATGTGATGCACACAATTAAGCTCTGAAACATACTCATAACAAACACAACCAAATTTATCATATACTATTCACTTACTCAACAAACACCTCTCAAAATGTGATGTTTCTCAAATCTGATACTCCTTCCACTTTAAGCTCCTCAAACCTTGGAAAACTCTATCCAAATATATACAACCACATAATGCAATTAACTCTTGGTTTCCAAAAACAATTCACCTCAAACACTTCATAACGACCAACTCAGACCCATTTGCAATTCATCTTGTCAAAATCATCCAAATATAACCAAGTAACCCAATTCCTTTAATCACTTGATTCAATATCAAACATCCATATATATATATATACTCCGTATACAAGTCACTTTTGATCACAAGCGCACACCCAATCTATTTTGGCAAACCAAAGATCAATAGAGTCCACCGCAAGTTCCATCGCAATTAATCATTCGAAAGTAAGTCAAATGTATCAAATTCAATCCATACAGTACTTAACCTCAACTCCCCTATACGTCTTCAATAACTCGAAATCTCCTAATTAACCTGAAATTCTAAAGATTCAACTTACCAAGTTCCACACTTCAAATTCGCGCAACCTAGGACACAGCCAGCAGTCCGAACTTCCACAAAGTGCACAGAACAATTCCTTCAACCAAATCAATCATATGATACATATTCAGAGAGCTTACACAGGCCTCTACAATCTATCAAAATTTCATGTTCCAATTCGACTCCTAAATATGCTTACTAATCCCGTTTTCCTTACCAACCTCAGCTATGTGCTTCTTCAACAACACTCTGATTCCAAACAGATTTTCTATCCATTCCCTGATCCAAATTCTACATGCAATATATCAAAAGCAAGGTAAGAAAGTCCTCTATATTATATCCAAATTTTATAGTCCAATTCGAAAAACAAGTCCACTTACCAAGCTAATATTCTTCCCAATGCTCACTAACTACCTTAGAAACCATCCGACTATTCAAAATAGATTTCCTGATGCTTCCTAGAGCCAAATAAGACGTGTAATACACTGTTAGAAATGTCTCTTTATGATCTAAAACTTTCTTGATAATCATAAACCTGAATTAGAGCAGAAGAGGGCTTACCAAGTCGATACTTTTTGACCTGTGTGCTTCTTCCTCTTTCCTCTAACCTTCTCTTCTTTTTCTTTTTCTAAGAGTCTATTTTCCCCTTATCTTCTGAGCTTCCCACCTCTTCAAGTATCTTCTTGAGTGTATTTAGGTAGTAGGTGATTCATCGACCAGCTTGTTTCACCTACTTAGGTTACTTCTAACCACATAAACCTTATGATTGGTCGTTGTAACTTATAGACCAGTCATAGCCTTCTAACTACCAGCCTGTTTTTTATCCATTTACTTTGATTTTTGATAAAATTTAGCCTTATGTCTCTAGTTTCTGAATCAAGTAGATTTGAACAATTTGGAGCAATATTGAGGGAGTTATGACCTTTTTACCACTCAAAGGTCAATCTGCCCGAATTAAGCCAATAACTTCTAACGCAAAAATTCCACTAAGGCATTGTAGTGGTTAAAATGGAACTCCAGTAATACCAATTCACATCCTTGAACACTTTAAATCGCTCATCCAATGTAAGCGTTTCAATTCAATGCCTTTCAACTGACCCATTTTTTTTGAATGTCACACTATCATCGATCTTATTGTACGTAGCATTAGATAACGACATGCTCTAATTGAGCTTCTACAACCATCAACTCAGCTGTCTTAAAACATAGATTCAAGCAGCTCGGTGACCTACCTTGAAAACACAGATTTAAGCAACTCAGTGACTTACCTTTAAAACCAAAAAGCAGCTCGGGAACCCAGCTTCTAAAATTCAGATTTTGACCCAGGAATTCTGACCTACAGCATCTCTGCAACCTAGCTACCAAAACACATAGTAGCTTTCCAACCCAACACACCTACAAAAACCTAAATCAGCTATGCGACTCACCTTCCTAAATCTAAAGCAGCTCTGACAACCAACCTTCGAAAACCCAAATGAACTCATTGAACCCAACCCTCGCAACTCTAATAGACTCCGAAGCTTCGATGCCCAGCTGGAGAAAAGAGAAAACTCTTGTGCTTACAACCTTAATCGACTCCCGAGCCGCTTTGGTTTCATTGGACTTTTAGATGAATAGAAGATTCTTGGAGAAGATATTCTATTAGGTTGAAACATAGTTAAAATGGGTAAAAGTGAAGGGGGCATATTATTCATTTCTCGTGGCCCCTCACCAGAGAAATAAGCTGATTCTGGTATGCGGGGCCAAAGGGTACAATTATTCTCAACTTTTGGGGCTTTTTAATCGAATTGCGAATGATAGGGAGTCAACATTAAATATCCCAAACTACAATGGGCTAGATGTAAGTTACCCAAAAAACTATTACCTGAATAGAATTGTGGAGCACAATACAAGAGACGATGGACACTACAAATTTTCACTGTGATTATTTCACTCGAATAAGTCTATGCCATTTTATTATATCCAGAGTGAGTATTATGGATCTATCCTATCCCTATTTTGTTTCTAGCAAGTACATGCACACTGAGATTTCTGTAGTAGCATTGATTGCGGAACTAATCAATCAGCTACAATGTGCACTCAAATATATACTTGCAGTTTGAAGATGGCCAAGAGAATTAGAGGAATCCCTTAACAAGCCTTCTCTAGACTTGTTAAATTACGCAAATACTAGATGAAGCACGACTCTTCGCGAAATGAGGTTTTGTTCACCTTCGCCAAAAATTTCAACATCTTGCAGAAAATGCCCAACAAGTAACTATCCACCATCACCGAGTAAGGTTCCACAACATTCACATCTCCTTTTTTAGAAATAAGGTCTCGACCGACTTATCTAGGTTGATTACGGTTGTGATGATGATTATTGGTTAGGCAGTGGAAAGAAATGGATTTACCAACAAAATTACCTTAAATAAGAGAAATAATTGTGGAGTGCTTCTTCTGAGTAATGGGATTATATTTTGAGCCCGGGTTAAATACTCGAATCATTACTATACTAAAGCACGAAATTTCTCAGCTCATATATATTAGATAATAAAAATTGTTATTCTCCGCATGTGGGATATGGCATCCACTGATAACTTGCCAGACTACATGAAAATATTTATACAACTTTGTTTTAATCTTTATAAAGATACTGAAGATAAGATGGCGCACCAATTAACATTTTATTGTTTCCATCATGCACGAGAAGCAGATATTTGTTTTTATCCTAAAGTTTCTTTGGAATGTACCGAACAAAATAAAAGGTTTGTTTGAAATGATATCATTGTTAAGAAATAAATTATAGTCTAAAGTTTTAGTAGACTAGTTTTTTTTTTCTGTTAAGAGTATGGTCCAAGGACACAAGAAGATATCATAATTTGACAATAGTACATATTAATTGAAATCTAATATATAGATGTTAAAATTTATCGTTATTTTTTCTAAAATAAAATAAAATTAAGAAAAGAAATCGTGAGAGAATGTGTATGATATCCATTCTCTATTTATTTTATTATGTGTTTTTATGGATAAAAATATAGATGAATTCTAAAATTTGGTTTTCGTTTCAAACATCAAATAAGAAAAACAAGTACCATTTTTCCCTAAATATTTTTCCTGCTCTTCTTGTTTTACATGTAAATGATATTTTACCCTTAAAGATATAATTCAAAAATCTATTATTCATCATATTATTCTATCTAATATGATAGGTGAAAGGCCAAGCTCCATGTATTTCAAAGAATCAAAATGGATTGGCCGCAAAGCTGCACCAACAATGGAGGAAAACTTGCTGGAGTGCTGAGGTCGTGTTATTTTGGAAATGAATTTGGTAAGGAGAATGTTGATTATTCCAAATGGTACATAATAAAAAAGTTGAGCCATATTAACATATTGTGTTCTTTAATATTGACATTCCGAGTATGTCAATATTTACATAGTTTATATATCAATATTGAAATTTATGAATGTTTTGCAAAAAATGCAAAAACATTACATGTAAAACACACAATACGTGCATGATATTATTGACATACAAAATATATCAATTTGAAACACAAACTATGTCAATAATTATATATAAAATATGTTATTTTGATCTATCATTTAAAAATAATTTATACATGATAATATTGATGTACATAATATGTCAATATTTAAGAACGGTCTAATTTTTATTCCGTGTTGTTTGGAAGTTCCCTTAATTCGCATCAATTCAAAACCGGTTATTTTATGCAAAAATTTTTGAAAGAGGTTGAGGCAATGATTAAGCTCATCGGTTAGTAATCTAATCATCCAATTTGGCTATTCTATATTAAACAAACAATAACTTTTTTAAAGAAATTAATTTTTAGAATTTTGTTATATTAAAATTGATTAAATTAGGATTATAGATAAATAATAAATTTATTAGTAAAAATAGAGGATATCTAGATATCATTTAACAATTTAGTACGAAACATTATAAACGATAATGAATTTAAATATCCTTAGATCCGACTGGTGTAATCAGGAAACGGAGGAAAACTCGTGTTTCCTCCTGATCCGTTTTTAAACGCTGTCCTTATCCTTGTTGAACTATATATGCTATGCAAGTGAGAAGATTTGAACTAATAAATCTTAAGACCAAGAATAAGAACTTTTGAAGACCTGTTATAGATTTTAGAAATAATCGAGATGAAGTTGTACTACTTTAGCTGAATATTTAATTGCAGTTGAAAAGCTTTATTTTCGTTTATTCGTATATTATGATTTTTTATTATAGGAATAAGTTTGGCTAATTAGTATTTTAATTATAACAGGTGTCTATGTACTCCTTATACAGAGAAGTAGTTTGACATTTCTCCCAAACTTGGATGAATAAATTTTGCTTTGACATTTGCTCAAAATTACTGTGACTTTTTTGGTATTATTGAATAAATGGATTCAACATGATCTTGGTGTTTTTGCACTTTTTGTTGCATCGCTTATTTGATAGTGATTATCTATACTGCGCAATAATTTGGTGAAAGGATTAACCTTGTAATCCAGTGAGTTTATCTTGATATGGAATAACACTTTTACCCGTGAAAAAATAAGCTATGTCGCAGATAGATTGGATATTTTAATATAGATCCACGTAGTTTTGCACCAAATAGAAAAGTGAATAAGAAGAAAAAGAAAAAGGGTTTATGTGGGTTACTATAAAGCGGAAAACAACATAACGCGAATTGAACGTCCATCATCTGACCATGAACACCGAATTAATTGGCACAAAAGTTCATGCTCTCAAGTCGCCACGGATAAACACGCTCATTTTATGTATCCACGGCGCAAGGAATCCTTCCGTTGCAGAGGCATAAGGCTAGGGTGTTCATCTATGGGCAACTTGCGAGCATGAACTTTATGTACCGGTGATGTCGTTAATGTGCAGTTAGGTGTTCATGGTCAGATGCTGGACATTTGGTATGGAGACTGTGCATTAAGGTCGGTCTTTTGTAGTAATAATCAAGATTACTTCAATATTGCACCAGTTGAGGTTTTTGTGATGTTGATACCATATCAGTCAGAGATTGATTTCGTCCATTCTTTGACTGGCTTGATTGTGTAATAGCCACCAAGATCGTCAAGATTACAACCCACAAGATCGTCAGCTCTTTCTTTGTGTATATTGTTATACATGTAATGAAAATGTACATTAGACATGTGAGTCTGTGATATCAATATTATTTTCATGGTATACATATTTTTTCTAACTTGGGGTGCCAAGAAATCTTCTACAAAACAGTAGAAACAGTGCATTTTACTACTAAAAGGTACTCATATCTTTCAATAAAGTACCGGAATATAACATGTTTATATATATATTTGGTTATTGTATAATCTCTAAACCAATTTTTTTGTTTCATATTTTGCGGTTTATGTGGGAGTGGATCTGGCACTATATGTGTATTTAAGTACAGTACAGTGCTGGGTCCGAGGCCCAAAAAGAAACCCTCCTTTTCTTTTCTCCCCTCCCCCTCTTTTTTTTTTCTTTTTTTGTTAGAGCCATCACCACCACCCCTCATCCATTAATGCTTTATCTTTCATCCCTCACCCTCTTTTTTTTTCTCTCGCTTAAAATAAATAAAAAGAAGTGAAAATAGAAAATCCAAATTTGGTAATTTTTTGGTCATATCTAAAATGAATGGAATATTTCTGGAGAGATTTAACATGTGTTCACCTAGTTAGGGTTTTCGATTCGAACTAAGGGGGTTTGTTGGACGATGGTAGTTAAGAAGGGATCATATGTTGAGGCACCAGAACTTGGGCGGTCTCCGGTGACGGTGAGGCAGTTTCATGAAGAAGTTATTTCAAGAAGAAGTTATTCTTGGTTTCGATGGTTTGTTATTTTATTTTTTGATGGTTTGCTGTGTTTGTGTTCGATGGTTTGATGTTGTAATCCAATAGTTTATGTAACACCTTTTTTTAATTAAGAGTTAACCATCGAATCACTGCATACAAACCATCGAACCACTGCATACAAACCATCAAATCACTGCATACAAACCATCGAATCACTACATACAAATCATCGAATCACTGCATACAAACTATCAAATCACTACATACAAACCATCGAATCACAATATATAAACCATCAAATCATAATATACAAACCATTGAATCGGACATGCCAAACCTTTGAATCACTGCATACAACCATCGAATCAAGTCATACAAATTTATCGAATCACAATATACAAACCATCGAATCACTGCATACAAACTATCGAATCACAATCTATAAACTATCGAATCATAATATACAAACCATTGGATCGGACATTCCAAACCATTGAATCAGACATTTTATACCATCAAATTATGCACACCATACCATTGAATCAGACATACATACAAACTATCAAATCACTGCATACCAACCATCGAATCACAATGGCAGACCATCGAATCCGCGTGTAAAGTACCGTACTATACACGCGAGTACTATACAAGATCTGAACCCACAGAGTGAGTATTATGGATCTATCCTATCCGTATTTTGTTTTTAGTAATTACATGCACAGTAAGATTTATGTAGTAGCATTGATTGTGGAACTAACTAATCAGCTACATTGTGCACTTTGATATATACTTGCAGTTTAAATATGGCCAAGAGAATTCAAGGAATCTCGTAACAAGCATCCTCTCGGCTTGTTAAGTTTGCGAAAATCCTAGATAAAGCACGACCCTTCGCGCAATGACGTTTTGTTCACCTTTGCCAAAGATTTCAACATCCGGTAGAAAATGCCCCATAAGTAACTATCCACCATCACCGAGTGAGAATCCACAACATTCATTGATTAGGTAGTGGAAAGAACTGGATTTACCAACAAAATTACTTTAAATAAGAGAAAGAATTGTGGAGTGCTTCTTTTGGGTAATGGGATTATATTTTGAGCCCGGGTTAAGTACTCGAATCATTACTATACTAAAGCATGAAATTTATCGGCTCATATATATTAGATAATAATAATTGTTATCCTCCGCATGTGGGATATGGCAACCACTGATAACTTGGCAGACTACATGAAAATATTTTATACAGCTTTGTTTAATCTTTATAAAGATAGTGAAGATTTTTTTTGAGTTCCCATTCTAGTTCCTATTCTAATACCAATTCTATTACAATGCCAGGAATCGAACCCTGGATTTTTCAAACTCTTCCCCACCCTTATGCCGCTGGACCAAAGTTCACTTGGCATATAAAGATAGTGAAGATAAGATGACGCACCAAGTAACATTTTATTGTTTCCATCATGCACGAGAAGCAGATAGTTGTGTTGTTTTTATCCTAAAGTTTTGGAATGTACCGAACAAAATAAAGGTTTGTTTGAAATGATATCATTTTTAAGAAATAAATTATATTCTAAAGTTTTAGTAGACTAGTTTTTTTTATATATTAAGAGTATGGTCCAATAACACAAGAAGATATCATAATCTGACATAAGTTCATATTAATTCTTGAAATCTAATATATAGATGTTAAAAATAATCGTGATTGTTTTCTAAAATAATATAAAGTTAAGAGAAGAAATCGTGAGAGAATATCTATGATATCCATACTCTATTTATTTTATTATGTGTTTTATGGATAAAAATATAGATAAATTCTAAAATTTGTTTTTTGTTTCAAACATCAAAAATGAAAAACAAGAACCATTTTTTTCCCAAAATATTTTTCCCTTTCTTCTTATTTTAATGACATTATTCTTTTAAAGATATAATTCAAAAGTCCATTATTCAACATATTATTCTGTCTAATAAGATAGGTGAAAGGCCAATTAAAGAATCAAAATGGGTTGGCCGTAAAGCTGCACCAACAATGGAGGAATACTTGCTGGAGTGCTAAGGTCGGGTTATTTTGGAGATGAATTCGGTAAGGAGAATGATGAATATTCCAAATGGTATATAATAAAAAAGTGAGTCGTACAAACATATTTTGTTTTTTAATATTAAGATTCCAAGTTTGTTATTATTTACATAGTTTATATATCATTATTGACATACATGAATTTTTTGCAAAATGCAAAAAATTACATGTAAAACACATAAGACATGCATGATATTATTGTTCTGAAAAACATGTCCATATGTAATACAAAATATGTCAATAGTTATACATAAATTTTGTTAATATGATCTATCATTTTATGGTCTCTGATTTTCTTTTTCACCTTTGTTGAGTTGCGAGGATCATTCAGCTGAAGTCCAAGAACTACGGGACTCAATTGAAATTAACCACATGCCACGAAGGAGTAATAAAAGCATGCACGAGACTTCAGGGGATTAAAGTATAATTTTGTACTTAGCAGCACAATAATGAACACACGTGTCATTTGTATAAATTCTATAGAATGATTAGTTAGTTGATATCCAATCATTAACTCTGAATAAACTTTCCTTTCTTAATTCCCGAGTTCTGACAATTATTCTGTTAGCTCAAAACAGAATCTTTTCATTTCTCAACAATTTTATTTCATTCTAATGCTATTAGCTTCACTTTCTCTCATTAATCATGGTATCAGAGCTCAAGTACTTGTGATCCTGGATTTCGATTTCCCTGCTTCCTCGAGAAGCTTTCTTAAAGCTTTAATGGCACTTGGGGGTAATCAGCAACAACAAGCTCGTGAGGATCGTGTTTCGCCACCACATGTATCTGCTCAACCACCTATCATCAATGGCGTTTCATCTCAACCTTCTGGTTTAATTGAGTCTGTTGGAGGTGGAGGAGAAAGGTCCGTGTTCTATCTACATCTTAGTAAAAGTCCTACTTTGATTATGGTAACTCCTCTTCTCAACAACCTTAACCATCATACTTGGAGCAAGAATATGGCAAGAGTTCTTAAGTCTAAAAAGAAATGGTGTTTAATCGATGGTTCCATATCTTTACCTGAGTTCGGAGATGCAGAGTATAGTGATTGGGAGACCTGCAATATCATGGTTGTTACTTGACTTATGTCTTTGATTGAACCTTTGATTAGTCAAAGTTTGAATATATTGGAGATTATAGTTGATATTTGGAATGATCTCAGAGAATGTTTTGGAACTGGAGATTCCATTGAAGTGGCACGATTGCAGATGCTTTTGTGTACTTTGAAGCAAGGTGCTTCATATGTGAATGAGTATTTCACTACTTTCAGGACTCTTTGGAATCAATTTGTTCAATATAGACCAGTTGCTTTGTGTCATTGCGTGGATGCCATTCGTGGTTCTTCCAATTATGATTCAATGAAGTCTAGTAGGGAGTATATGCCAAGTGATCAAATTCCTGATTGATTTAAAAGATAACTATGATAATGTGAGATCACAAATTATGCTGGTTGATCCACTTCCAAGTACAAGCAAAACTCTGTATTTGGCTTTACAACATGAGTAACAACTACTTGGATCATCAAGGTTAGCATCAGAGAGTTCAATTACTTTGGCTGCAGGTTGTGTCAAGCCACAATCTGGTGGTAGACCTAGTTTCAAGAAAAATTAAAATGATTCAAAGAAGCCAATCTATACATAATGTGGAACAGAGGGTCATACTGTGAACAAATGTTATAGAAAACATGGCTTCCCTCTAAACTTTAAGTTTACAAATAATAGAAATACAGGCTCTTTTGTAGGTTCTACCTCTCCAGCTACAGTAGTGTCAACTCAGTCAGCACATGAAGTTAAGTTAACTGATTTCAATGTTGATAAAGTTGGTCCTACTTCAGAGTAATTCAATCATTTGTTGGCACTTGTCCAACAATCTTGTGGGAGGCCTAAGAGTTCAGCTCCTAAGATCTCTCCTCCTACTGAATCTATACAAGTTAACTCCATGCAGCAGCATACCCTTTTTGGTAATCATTTCTTGCTTTCTTCTAGAATTTTTTCAGTCATTAGGAACCCTGATACGTGGATATTAGATTCTGGTATGTCTAACTACATAGCATGTTCATCCAAGTTCTATATTGAGTGTCATCCTGTACACAATGTTGTGATCACATTGCCAAACTAACAGTAGGCTCATGCCATACACATAGGGACAGTTAATTTTGGATCAAACCTGTTCTTATTCAATGTCCTGTTAGTACCAACCTTTGGTTTCAATCTCCTATCAGTTAGTAAACTAACCTCCTGTTTTCCTTTTCAATTTTCTTTTCGAAATAATGTTTGTCTAATCCAGGACCTGATCACTGGGAGGATGGTTGGTGAAGCTGCAGACTCTGAAGGCTTGTATATGTTTACCCACACTTCCTTAACCATAAACACAAAATCCAATAAACCTGCCATTAAACCTCTTTCCTACACACCTGCTTCATCTATTTCTGCAGCAGCTTTAGTAACTTCTCCTTCTACTAGTTCTGATGTAGATGTCTGGCATTGTTCGACTTAGTCATGTTTCCCTGCCTCATATATAAGAGGTTGCTTAGATGGATCATTTAGTTCAATCTCGTGCAGTGGATCATTGTCATCACAAAAGACTTCCTTTTCAAAACAGTACTTCTACCTCTGCTGCTGTTTTCGATTTGATACATGTTGATATTTGGGGGAAATATGTTGATTCCTCCTATGATGGATATTCGTACTTTTTGACAATAGTGGATGATTATTTTCGATATATATGGATCTATTTGCTGAAAGATAAGTCATATGCACGACGACATCTGCAACAGTTTTTGCAGCTTATGGAAACACAGTTTACTAAACAAGTTAAAAAGATTCGATCAGATCAAGGCAAAGAGTTTAACATGCCAGCATTTTATAAAGACAAAGGAATCATTCATGAACAAAGTTGTACGTATACACCAGAACAAAATGGTTGAGTCGAAAGGAAACATCAAGACATTCTCAACATTGCAAGAACACTTTTCTTTCAATCTGGTCTTCTTATTTCTTTCTGGAGTGATGGTGTGCTCCATGCTATTTACATTATGAATCAACTTCCCACTTCAAGTTTGCCTCATCTCAGAGTTTTTGGATATCTATGTTATGTTGCAGTGCCTTTAGCACATCGAAGAAAATTTGATCATCGAGCTCAACAGTTTGTTCTCTTGGGAATTCTTGTTGGTGATAAAGGATACAAGCTCTACAATCTCACCACACATGAAGTGGTTATCTCTCGAGAAGTGGTGTTTTATGAAACCATCTTCCCTTTCAAGTCAGCCACAATACCAACCAAACCACCTTTTCTTGAAACCTTTTCTTGAAAACTTTCCTTGTTTTCAGATACCTAGCAGGTATAACCAACCTAGCTTTGATGAGTCCACTTCCCATAATTTTCCCATTCCTAGTGTTCTCCTATACTAGATGCCCAACAAGGAATCCCACCTTTGCTTTGATGACCCTAATACACTTACACATGTTCGTCAATCCACCCGCACCAAAACTCTACCTTCTTACCTTAATGACTATGCTCTAACTTCGACTCTGCAGCATGCCATGACTCCTCCATCCTCTATAGGTCAGTCTCTATCTCACTCTCATTTTCCTCTTCAAGATTTCTTTAGTTCCGCTCATGTCACTCCTTACTATGGAGCTTTTAGTTTGTCTTTAGTTCATCAGGTAGAGCCAGAGTTATATGAACGGCTGTCTAAGAGGATTGTTGGGTTCATGCTATGCAACTTGAACTAGATGCTCTTGTATCTAACCGCACTTGGACATTGGTTGATCCTTCCTCTGACAAACCAATAATTGGTTGCCGATGGGTTTATAAAGTGAAATGAAAGTCAGATGGAAGTGTTAAGTGATTCAAAGCATGACTTGTTGCAAAGAGCTTCACTCAAACACTTGGGGTCGACTACTTTGATACCTTTAGTCCTGTTGTTAAAATGTCTACCACTTGTCTCGTGTTGGCTCTTACAGCTCGTCATAATTGGCTATTGCATCAATTAGATGTCAATAATGCCTTTCTTTATGGCGATCTCCATGAAGAAGTTTATATGCAACTTCCTCCAAGATTGCAAGTTTCAGCCTCTGATAGTGGAAAAGTTTGCAAGCTGCAGCTTTTTTTTTATGGTCTCAAGCAAACAAGTAGTCAATAGTTTGCCAAATTAACTTCAATTCTACTATCTTTTAGTTTTCATAAATCACAACATGATCATTCCATGTTTGTTCTGACTCAATCTGGTTCTATCATGATTCTTCTTGTGTATGTCGACGACATTATCCTAGCAGGCAATTCTGAAGTTGTCATTGCAGCTATTAAGCAGCATTTGGAAACCACTTTAAAACTCAATGATCTTGGTTCTCTACGATACTTTTTAGGTCTAGAAATTGCTCGTAATGCTCGTGGTATTCTCATCTATCAGAAGAAGAATGCGCTTGAGCTTCTTTGAGATGCTGGTTTCCTTATGTGTAAGCCTCGTGCCTCTCTTATAGATGCTCACACGCACCTCAATGTCAAGCACGGAGGGCACCTTCTTGAAGATATTATGCATTCCAAGTCTTCTTTGCCCTGCTCTGACCATCATTGCTGATGGCACTGAGGTTGTTGCTGATTCTTCTCATTATAGACATCTTGTTGGAAAACTACTATATCTTTCAGGAACTCGAACTGATATTGCGTATGTTGTCTAACAACTCAGTTAGTTCTTGAATGCTCCTCAAGAACATCATCTTACAGTCGCATACAATGTTCTTTGTTATCTTAAATCCTATCCAGGAAAGGGTCTTTTCTACTCAGCTTCTTCCTCAATACAACTCAAAGATTTTGCTGATAGTGATTATGTCACTTGTTCTGATTCTCGGCATTGTGTTACGGGTTACTGTGTTTTTCTTGGTAACTCTCTCATATCCTGGAAAGCAAAGAAGTAGAATATGGTTTTCTCCTCCTCTTCAAAAGCTGAGTATCAAGCTCTTGCAATAGTTACTCGTAAGATTCATTGGTTAACATATATGCTGAAAGAATTACAGGTCTCCTGGATCAATCCCATGCTCCTTTATTGTGACAATAAGTCTACCAGTTATATTGCAGAAAATTCGGTGTTTCATGAAAGGATAAAGCATGTTGAAGTAGATTGTCATATTATTCGCGAGAAGTTGGAGAATGGCTTGATCAAGCTGTTCCATCTATGCATAGCAGATCAGCTTGCAAATGTACTGACCTAGAGTCTCCATACTCCACGTTTGCATCACTTGTTGCTAAGCTTAGACTAATCGATATCTTCAGTCCAACTTACGGGGGCATGTTGAGCTGCGAGGATCGTTCAGCTGAAGTCCAAGAACCACAGGACTCAATTGCCATTAACCATATGCCACGAAGGAGCAATAATAGCACGCGCGAGACTTCAGGGGATTAAAATGTAATTTTGTACTCAGCAGCACAATAATGAACACACGTGTCATTTGTATAAATTATGTAGAATGATTGGTTAGTTGATATCCAATCATTAACTCTAAATAAACTTTCCTTTCTCAATTCCCGAGTTCTGACGGTTATTCTGTTAGCTCAAAACATAATCTTTTTCATTTCTCAGCGGTTTTATCTCGTTCCAATGCTATTAGCTTTGCTTTCTCTCGTTTATCAACCTTAAAAAATTTACAACACAATTTACACGCGATAATATTGATATTAAAAAAAAGTCAATATATACCAAAACATGCAAATGTTTAAGAACAAAACAGGATAGCACGGTCTATTTTTTATTCCGTGTTGTTTGGAAAAGTTCCTTTAGTTTGCATACAATTAAAGGCCAATTATTTTATCAGAAAATTTTTTAAAGCGTTGAGGCAATGATTAACCACATGGATTAGTAACCTAATCATCCAATTCGGCTAGTCCGCGATAATGTTTTTGAAGAAATTTATTTTGAGAAACTTTTTATACCAATATTGATTAAATTAGGATTACATTTATTTTGAATAATAAATTTTACAATAAAAATAGAGCATATCTAGATATCATTTAACATCTTAGTACTAAACATTATAAATGGTAAACGAATTTAAAAATCCTTAAACCCGTCTCATGTAATTAGGAAACGAGGAATCGGAGTCCCTTTCTAGGGTTTCGTTTTCTCTCTCTAGAGTTTTCTTCTCTTTCTGCATTTACGGTGACTAGGGTTTCATAAAACCCCATACTTTACACGTAAAAATTCCCTGTTTTGATCGAGAGGAGCTTGCGAGAGTTTGTCTAGAGATCACGCTTTCCTCTGGTCAGGCTTATTATGAATGGATAGCCTTAGGGGCTCTACTGTTCGGGGGAGGCATAGGCCGGTGCCAAGAGAGGACCAGGAGGGTAGCGATGTTATCGACTTACCGATAGAGCTTAATTCGGGACTGGACTTAGGAGGCCTATAACTGGTGGGAAGAGTTTGTTCGGAGAAGATGATTAACAAAGAGGCTTTTCTAAACATGATGTAGAATCTATGGCATCCCCGCCATGGTATGGAAGGAAAGGCAATACACCACAACCTATTCCTATTCAAGTTTAAGGATAATAGAGATGTTCAGAGAGTTTTGTCGGCACAACCCTGGTTATTCGAAAGGTGCCTCGTGATTCTTGCAATGATACCGGGGACAATGCATTCGGGTCAGGTACATCTCTATCACGTGCCACTCTGTGTACAAGTGCACGAGTTACCAATAGGTGGGTACGAAATAGACGTGGCATGAGTGTTAGGCAAAATGCTGGGGGAGTTTATCGCATGGGACAAAGTAGAAGATATTCGTGGGGTCTATATGAGAATTCGAGTTAATTGGGACGTTCGCAACAATCTAATCTATAGCAAAAGAATCTATTTTAGAGGTGGAATGATGGCGACAATCAAGTTTAGGTATGAGAGAATAGGCTTGTTTTGTTATAAATGTGGAGCATTGGAACACATTGAGCGGGACTGTGATTTGGATGACGGAGATGAAGTAGTGGCACCCTTGCTCCCAAACTATGGCCCAGAGCTTCGTGCAGCAAACCTACTACTGTGGCAGTCAATAACAACACCCAAACAAAGGGTACAAATAGTAGAGACATTCCAGAGGAGGATGATAGAAGGAGATACACAGTGGCTCAATGAGATTTAGGGATCATTGAAACGGGTGGTATTGAAATTGGATGTTGTAGGACAATAGCCAGAACAGAAAACTATGGATCGTTCTGATCGTTGCTATCAAGTGGGTGTAGAGGTAAGGCACCTCAGATTTTTAGACTGCAGAGCATCCCTTTCCCGGTACAAGGTGGCGAAAACTGGAACGTCATGAGGGAGACAGTATATAGAAACATGGAAGATGCAGGGGGACTCATTATTATGACACTTGATGCACAAATACGGAACATAATAGCACAGGCAGATATAGATACTCATGTGACCCTTCTACAGAGGCAAGAGGAATAGGTTCAGACGGTTGTGAGGTAGGAAATTTTAACTCAAATGATAGAGGTGGAAGCTGAAGATGAACAGAATATGACGCATGAAAAGGGGCAATCTATTATTCAGCAAAGTGACAATCCTATGCGTGGGGGTTGGAAAAAAAGGGCTAGAAATTTTCATACTCGGGTGGCAAAAATGGGTGCTCCATCAAAATCGTGATTGGGTACAAAGAGAAATATAGAGATTGTGGGAGAATTTGACTCCCGTGTTAGCAAACGTATTAACCTTGCTTCAGGGGTCTTAGATAATCTTCTAAGTTTGGCAGAGGTTGCTAAGCAGTTCTGCCAATCTTAATGAATACATTAGCTTGAAACTATCGCGGGTTGGGGAGTCCTCGTATAGTTCAATAACTTTGCAGGCTAGTTAAAGCCTGTATCCCCAAGGTGGTGTTTATCTTGGAAACTAGATTAAAAGAAAATGAAGCAGAGATGGTTAAGTGGAGATTGGGTTTTGAAAATGGGATATTTGTACCATGCGAAGGCGATGGATGGACCAAAAGCGGGGGGCTAATGTTATTATGGAGAAGGTTGCTAGATGTAACCTTGCTATCTCTCTCACTCCATCATCTCGACATAAAAGTGGTGGATAATGTTACTTAGAGATTAACTGGAGTGTACGACTAGCCGGCAGAAAGAGACAGGCACCAAACCTGGAACCTCGTATACCAACTGAGACCAACGGGCTCTACCATGGTTGTGTATGGGAAACTTTAATGAGATTTTGTCAATGTCATAGAAGAGGGGAGGGCAGATAATCCTAAATCCACGTATTCAGGCTTTTGTAAAAACCATGGAGTACTGTAGCTTTCGGGAAGTGAGACAAGATGGTTCTCTTTTTACCTGGTGGAATAGTTAGGTAGGCACAAATTCGGTGGAGTACAAGCTAGACAGGTGCCTTGCCAATAAAGAATGGTTAGATCATTTTCCTGCCTCGTGAGCAACAGCTGGTCTAAGAGTCCACTCCGATCATTCCCCGATTATGTGTTTTATTCAGAGAGTTGAGAAAATATGATCTACTCATCATTTTTGCTTTGAGACAATGTGGATGCATGATCCTAGAGTCGAGTCAGTTATCCATTCAAGTTAGGGAGGAGATATGACAAGGGGGCATTGAAGACTAGATATAGGCCTATAGAGAGACACTTTCGAGATTGGATAAGGATGTTTTTGGCAGTGTTTGATACAAACTCATACAAACTCAAAGCACTGGAATCAGAGATCCATGAGTTATAATCTTCTTGGGCTACGCCCACCTCCAAAAATTGACTCACAACCTGCCTGGCTGAGAGAGAAGAAATGTTGATTCGGGAAGAACAGATGTGGGTTCAGAGATCTCGAATTGATTGGCTTAAGGATGGAGACAAGAACACCAAGTTTTTTCATTTGAGGGCGAGGAAATGTTGGGAACGAAACCAGATTGCAGCAATTAGGGATGAAAATAGAAGCATGGTTCAAGATTAGTCAACACTAGAGATGGTATTTCAGAAATATTATATGGATCTTTTCTCAGGAAATACTTGCATAAGGGTACATCTTGTTACAGAAATAGTGTCACCTAGAGTGACTACCATGATGAACCTTACACTCATAAAACCCTATGAAGATCAGGAGATTATCGAGGCTCTAGAATAAATGTGATGCATCCAAAGTTGGATCTAAATATGTGCAAGAATTACACGATCGCACAAGTAATATCGTGATAAGTAAGATCGTCTCCACAGGGAATAGCAAGTGAAAATTGTTCGTCAAGTACTGGATGATGTGTTCTAAATCTTAAGCTAAGCGAATCGATCGTTTGGGTTGTTGATACTTCTATGCTACAATCTTAATATCATTATGAGCCTAAGTTTGTCAGGCTTAGATTCACTAATAATATCAAGGCAAAAGAATGCAGAGATTAAACAAAATCTATGATGGCTGCAATGAACGAAGAATCAAAGATCCGAATCAAACTGTCACTTTTTGATCCGATGGTACAAGCATCAAACAATCAAGCAACAAAGCAATTGAATGAAACAAACAAACTTCTTTGTTGATAAGAATGAAAGTACCTCCGTGATCGATGATCCAACAATGTTTACAATAATCTTAAGAACAACTCAAGAACACCAATCTAACAATTGAAAATCTAGAGCTTGGAGATTGCTAATCTAAAAATGGATGTTCCTCTCTCCTCCAAGCTGCCTTCTCTACCTCCTTAGCCTTCCTTTTGTCCTCCTCCAAGTTGCTTTCCACCTCAAAAGTGTAGACAAAAGCAAGTGGGAAGTTTGGTGAAGCAATTCTATATGTTGGCTGTCGACCCCCAGCGTACGTTGGCTAGGCCAGCGTACGTTGGGGTTGCTCATTGCCAAACTCCTTTCTTTGTCCGAATAAAGGCCAACGTACACTGGCCTAGCCAGCGTACGTTGGGGTAGCAATCTGCCCCAACTCACTTTTGCCTTCAAACATCCGATTTTAGCTCGACTCATCGCCTATGTCCACCGATCCTTGCCTTAGCTCCCAAGATGCTCCAAATACCTACAAAACACACCAAAACAATAGGTAATCTTCTCCTTGACCAATTAATCAAAATGAAACAAAACATAGACAAGACTCAACTTAACACTTCCTAAAACGTGACAAAACGACATAAACTTAACACTTCTCACATGCATCACACCCCCACACTTACTTCCTTCCTTGTCCCCAAGGAAGGTGCATCAGAAAACCAACAAGCGGTGCCATCAGAAATTAAACTTTCATCACAAGATCATCCCCACAATCACACACATCACAACCTTGAGCAAAATGAAAGCAATAGGCGATTATACCCTCAATCATTTAATCAAGTTTTTACACCAAGTGTTCCAGACTAGAGAGTTAACCACTCGTAGGATATGATTGATTTAAACTCACAAGTGTATGGTGGTCAACTATCCTACTCTCGTGTGCACATTCAAGGTCTAAAAGTGTTAAATATCATACCAAAACACACTCGAAACAAAGTAGATCATGTCATGGGAGGGACTTTTATTAGGTTGTAATGGGGATAAAGGTAAGGGTGAGGATTTGAGCATGGGCAGTGGCTAAACCATCCAATCCGAGGAGCTTATATATAAAATTCTACCTCTCGTCTATTCTACACGTCTCACCTTATCATTATCACTCATCCCAATGTAACCCAACTCCTAAAGACCAACTTTTCTTTTATGACTTGCTTATTTTGTTCCTTGTGCTTTTCTTGACTTTTACGCTCAATTCCTTTTTTCTTTCCACTTTCCCTTTTTGATCTTTCATTCTTATGCTTTTCCATCTTTCCACTTTTCATTTTTTTTAATTTCTTCTTTTCTTTTCTTTTTCTTTTTCAACTTTTTTTTTTAAGCGCAAAGTTTCTCTTTTTCATTTTGCAAGCCAAGTCTGTATACTTTCATGGTCTTAACTACCCACAACCCTCATATGATAAAGCACCCCCAAGCTATACTACAATAAGAACCCTTACACAAATTTCCCAAAGATGTAATCCTAAAGCTTCCTCGGACGGATAGTCAAAGGTGGGAAAGTTCATGAGGAGAGGTTATATAGTAGCTTACATATAATATTTCAATGAATAGGCTTAAGCTCAACGGGGTATGCAACGGATAAGATCAGGTTTCTGGCTCTAAGTCCCTAGGGTTATAGCAAAATTACCCTCGACACTCTCTACTGCATTGAGTTATGCAAGGTAATCATTTAACACCTCCATTGCTCAAACGAAGCACACAGCTCATGAATAAAATAAAGACGGATTGTCCTTGCCTTCGGCTCAAAATCCTCACAAGGTCACTCATTAATTCACTAGTCTAGTCTACCTAGCGTAACGACTAGCCTAAATGAACGAGGATATAATAGCTTATGACTAAAGTTTTCATTTTGCTCAAGACTATTGAATGCATGATATGGGTCTTCTCTTATGACAAGAAGTTCAAAAAATCTGAGGATTGTTTCATCATTTGCAAAAGACTCTAACACACTTCAATCAAAAACACAAAACACACACAAAACAGACTCGATCACATGCATAAAGCAAAATAACAACAACAGTAAGAAGAGAGACAGGCACAGCAAGATCAACACAAGTAACAAAAGGCATAAACACACACATAAACACACACACACCCCCACACTTAGAAGACACATTGTCCTCAATGTGTGGAGTTAGTCATACAAGTCACAAGACAAATAAATCTAAATATCTAAATATAAAATAAAACAAGTTAAGGAGAAGATAAAGCCTGTTCAAGGAGATGGTGGTGGTGGTTGGAGGTGGTTCCGGAGCCATTCCTATTGAGCGCGGTTGAAGGCCTGGTCCTCTTGATATTGCTTTGGGTAAGGTCGACCGATCGAGGTGGATGTAACCTTGAGCCTTTTTCCATGGGAGATTGTTGAGATATGGAGCCTAACGATACTCTGGAAGGTAGATATGTCGATTAGGGATGCCCAGGATTCGACGGTTTTGAAATCGAAGTTTGTATGAGGGAGAAAACTGAAGTTGAAGTTTGGGCTGCCGAGGACCAGATGCTGAGGCCAGCGTACGCTGGGTAGGCCAGCGTACGCTGGGGTTTGATTCTGCCCCAGGCTTGTGTTTTCGGATGGGGGCCAGCGTACGCTGGGGTAGCCAACGTACGCTGGGGTCCAAAACTGAACCTCCTTCTTTTTGCTCCTAAACAAGTCATTGATCTGTAAAACCAACACAAATGACATCTTTTTCGAGGGTAACCATATATACATTCCCCTAGAAACCCACAAACTCAGGGAAACTCGAACGAGTGACTCAAAATTCAAAAAGATTGAGTGAAAAAGAAGAATGTAGTTCTAAGTTAACGTCATTAGCTTGACGGTAGTCATTGATTACCACGGTCCTGGGTCATCGAGTCTTGTCCATGATCTTTGCAGGTCAATATAAGTTGCTTGGTTTACCTGCAAGCACTTGTCATTTGCCTCAAATTTTGTTTTAGTATCATCATTGCGCATTCGGACTCTTGGTAATTTTTCCTTCTGTTCTTGAGTAGGAGATATAGACATAATATTAGGCAGTTTATTGTCTCTACTCAAATAATTATACCTCAAATGACTTGGTGGTGGTTTATGCTCTAATTCCGGTAACAGGATGGCACATGGTTTCAGCTTGGGCCATGGTGTATCACATGCCTCAAATGACACTTGTTTTTCAATATCGGGGCCTTCCATATCCTTTGCCATTTCTTGCACTATTGTTGATTGACTTTCGACATGATTCTCTTCATTGTGCTTGGCCACCAGCTTGTCTATGACATCAGTTCTATGATAGTCATCTTTTATGGTAGGGCACTTGGCTGCTTCGAACACGTTGAAAACGACCTCATCATCATAGACCTTGAATCGCAACTCTCCCTTTTCCACATCAATACTTGTTTTTCCTGTGGCCAAGAACGGACGCCCAAGGAGAAGCGGAACATCACAGTCTTCTTCCATCTCCATAACAATGAAGTCCACCGGAAAGAGCAAAGTATCAACTTTTACGAGCACATTCTCGATCATTCCCATTGGCATAGCCATTGATCTGTCTGCAAGCTGAAGAACTACTGATGTTGGTTGTATGTCTCCCAACCCAAGCTTTTGAAATATGGAGAATGGCATGAGATTGATGCTGGAGCCAAGGTCTATAAGTGCCTTCTTGAATATTTGATCTCCAATAGTGCACAGAATAGTAAAACTACCGGGGTCCTTCATCTTCTGAGGCAACTCATGGCTCAAAATAGCACTGCATCCTCTTGTTAGTGGAATGACTTCAAAGTCATCAATGCTCTTCTTCTTAGAAATGAACTCCTTGATCCACTTTTGGTATATTGGCATCTGTTCTAATACGTCAAAGAGCGGGATATTGATA